>JAVFBW010124581.1:0-14462 GCA_034783835.1 Mopalia ciliata
TTCCAATATGACCAGCAAAGCACCCAGTTTGCTAGTCTCCTTTTACAGGAATATCAAAATCTTGTACCTAAAATGTCTTCCCTCCTCTCACAAAAGACCCATTATAGCATACTAGAGAAATAAAAATATAAAGGACCTACTGGTTAAGGCAAAACTTCCCTCTGTGTCAGATGGGTTGTAACTCATTGTCTTTAACAGACATATTCATTTGTTAATCCCTGTATCTCTGAAACACTTATTGTTAGGCTGATTTATTCATAACCCATGCTAAATATATTGTTAGCTACATTTTTAACATTATTTCATTTGCCATATTTATGGCCATTATCTTCTCTTGCAATGTTTGTAGGTTGCCCATAACACATTTGGAGATTAACGTTTATTAAGAAACTTAATGTCTCAACTTAAACTTAATGAACATAAGATGATTCATCGATTTTAATAAATCTACATCCCTGTGCCAGTTTGATTGCTTTTAAAAATATGTAAATATATAAAGATTATGTCAAGAAAGGATATATCTGTTGTAAAAACTTTCATAATTGAAGTATAAGTGCAAGGCTGTTATAATTTTAGAATCTTACAAATCCTTAAAATTGCCTGTTATATAAGCTAATAAATGTTAAAACAGGTAAAAAAAATCAACCATGTTTTGTATGGCAGTTCAGCTATGTTCATAAAATATATTATGTCTGACCTAATCGTATCACTTATAGTTAATTCGATTTAGGAGAAATGAAAACGGAATCAATAAAATAACATAATGACTGACTTATTCATAAACCATGCCTAAATATCTTGTTAGCTACATTTTATCAATATTTTATACACCATATTAATGATCATTACCTTACCTCCAGATGTCTGTAGGTTACACATTACACAACTCGAGATTAAGGTTTATTTAGAAACTTGTCTCTGTGAGTTATCTAGAACATAAGATGATTCTTCGATTTTAATTGATCTACATCCCTGTGCCAGTGTGGTTGCTTTCAGAAATATATAATGTATTCAAGGTCCAGCGATCGTCATCCAATGTCTTCCATGCAAAATGTAACATCAAAATGTAAATATCTCATGCTGAAACCACAAAAAGTCACTTTAAATACCTAGCTTTATTATATGGCATTTCCTAGTAAATCTGATATTGTTATGGATTTTTTTTCCTGTCGTATAAATATGTTTTAAAAAAAAGTTATATGTTTGTCGACCTTATAATTATTCATAAGTACATCTGCAGATAATAAAAACGCCATAGGCCTACACAAGTCTGACAACATATTAAAAAGATAACAAAAAAAGTGTTAATTAGATTTAAGTAGTATAAGCACAATTTAGCCTGTGTAAAACGCTAAAAGTCAAACTCGTCTGTTACTCGAATTCGTGAATTTGAAAAGTACAGGCCCAAGGGATATATCATTTGTTCGGTCTATATGCATGATAACTGAAACATTATTATCCTGTATTTCTAAGACACTTGACGAATTTGACGTAAATAATTCAACTCAAAGTTATCGATTTCCTGCAGAGGAGGTACATTTCGTAAATTTCGTTTCCGTGTCCTTACCCCAAAAAGCTCGTGCCAAATCCAACAGAGAGGTTTACGCGCAGGAAGAATCTCCTAGGAAGGTATCACGTCATCTCACGGATTGACGCGCGAACGCCACCCACCTATAGCAAGGTTAAGACATGAGTGTATTAACCTTGGCGCATTTAAAACCTCTGTCGTATTATGCGAGGCGAATAAAAGAACATAATCTTGTCCCATCTCAGGTTTTCTCGTAAATCAACCAATGGAATAAGCAGATTCAGCGACAGCAAATGACTATCAAAACAAATTCGCGTGGCTGTTGTGCGCTAGAGCGTTGCTTATAGACTGGGGTCCCACGATTTTGGGTGTATGATGATAATAGAAATACAGGATATGAGGCTAGGCCAGAATACAGCTAATTGGAGCAGCGACATGTCGCTTGGTCGCTCTAAAGCAGGCTATATAGATAGAGAGATAATGTGTTTGGATGCAATGAGCAGAGCATTGGAGGAGATAAACCCGATTTACGGCATATCTCTGGATATTTTAGTCAGTCAGTCAGATTGAACATAAAACCCTATCACTTCCATCGGAGTCGCTAGTACAGGGTATACCTACATAACAAAGTCGACCAGCATGTTAAAAACAGGATACAAAGTAAGCAAAAAAAAATTATTCCTGTACTTTAATCCCATATATCTTTAAAATTTACATCCCACCATATCTACTATAAGATTTAAAGTAAATGGTACTAGGCCAAGACTGATTAACAAAGCACAATTCTTTTATCAAAGATTTTTCATAACTTACCGTTAATGTATCTAGTACCATAATAATTACGGAGTATACAAGCATATTGGATACCATATTCGACACATCTCTAGAAACAAAAGATAACAAGATTTAAAAAAGTAACGACAAGCTGTAAAATTGTATATTATATCTGAAAATTCTGTACAGATCTAGAAAGTGTGCTTATTTAAAAGCCCTTCCAAAAGCACAACTTTAATCTTTGTTACTTGAATATTAACCCACGGCTGCGGCCCCCTGTACCTATGAGAGGTCACTGTTTAATAACAAGGATATATTCATCTAAGATAAAGACAATTTAGTTGCTTAACTAAAATTCGGAGTCTTTGTTTACCGATAAGTTTGATATACTTTAACATAACTGAAACTATTTTGTGAAACGCAGAAGGCTGGGAGCGAGCCTCCTGTTGCCCTGGTGCTCTCACAGCTAAGAGGCAACATGAAGCCCGTGTGTTTGTGTTGCGTTTCGTCCTGTGACTCTCTTGTCTCGTTGTTGTGGTTTTTTGCCAGTGTCGTCGAGGGTTGTTTTTTTCATCCATTGGGCTGCCATTTTGTCAGGTGAGTGAAATAATCTTACAGAATCTTGGTTTGGTGTTATTTTTCTGCGATAACGTGTGCGTGAATGCGTGCGATAAAGCGCGTGTTTCAGGATTGGATTCACCTTTGTACTGAATAAAACTTTTAGTTTCAAATGTCTAAACATAGGTAGGAAAATAAACATACATATCTTTAGTGAAGCATAAGGGGATGTAGTTCCTTAGACATAGTATCGATCCAACTACCACTGTGATAACAAGCCCTTTAAACAGAAAACAAATGTTATAATTTTAAAGCGTTTCCATAATGTTGGGAAGTTAAATTTCCTTTAGTGCTAAGTAAAGACAGCATTGCTACTCTTCAAACAAACTGCCATTAGACAGAGGGTCTGTAATACCTTTAAACAAACCAAGATGGGAAAGCTTAAAATCACATTTTAACCAAACATCCAAGGCTTTTCTTCTATCTTTTGATTCGGTTGTCTCGCTCAAAATTCCACAATTGTTACACAAATCTTTAAAGACAGGAATATTGTATTAAACAGCAGCAAACAACTTTCTTTGTCACTGTTTTCGTTTGTCTCGAGTCGTATTAAATGGTAACTCGCTTTGCCTCGCCCTAGAATATACCTACCCCAGCTCGACTATTTCGGAACATTATCTGACTTATTGTTTCGTGTTTTATGTCGAGCTTAAGGGTATTTCACTTATATGGCGGCGGTGTATTCCAACAGTAATTGCCACTAGCACCACCAAGATGTGAAGCCTTTTGATAATGTTAGAAAATTAATTTTCCTCCAGTGCTAAGTTAAGACAGTATTGCCACACTTCAAACGAACTGCCTTTAGTGATAGGGCTTAATTCAAACGATTTACCGACCTTAGAAGCAGATCGGCAGATGGGAGATTGATTGTGTTTACGTTGTTTTCTGAAAACAAGTTTGTAATTTGGACATTTACTAGTTTAACAGAAATTGCTGTCTGAAGGTCATGGGCTCGATTCACAGACGGGTATCGCCCTGTGAAGCTGAGGTCAGGCACACAGTTCCCAAAACTAAAGACCCATTTAGCAGATTCTACAATTTCTTACAAACATACACAAAGATTTAGTTATAACTAGAAATGTGTTACTCACAGTTGGTAAGCTGTGACACACGATATGATGTTTTTGCTCCATCAGCATTTCCTGCCCCGAGATTTTGACCAACTCGAATGGAACAAGCTATCCCAAAACCTAGGGTTATCTGTGGAAAAGAAATATGGCCATATTTTTTTAAAGGTAAATATAATGCATAAATGCACTGGGACTCGAGCCTGGGTGTTTTACGTTTACTGTACCAAACACTCTAGAAAACGATTGAGCTACAGAGATTTCCTGGAACATGTCAATTACCTCCAAATCTCACACAATTGAAGATTGTACCTCCTACTACAAATCTCACTCAACAGTTTCAGCAAATCTTACCCAATTAAAGGTTGTTAAAGTTACCCCAAATTTCACTCCAAGGAAAGATGCGCATTTTGTCTCAAATATATCACCCTACATGAAAATTGTTTAAATAAATCCAAATTTTACATAAGTGAAAATTGAAAATGTCATTTCAAATTTCAGAGAAGTAGAGATAATGAATGTAATCCGAAATCTCACTGTGGATGCCAGTCCAAATTTGACCCCGAATGTAATCTAAGTGAAGAGTGTGAATGTCACTCAAAATTTCACCAAAGCGATGATTGTAAATTTGACCCAGGATAACACCAAGTGAACATTATGAAAGTCACTCCAAAACTCCATCCAAATTAATGTTGTAAATTTGACCCCGGATGTCATCCAGGTGAAGATAGTAGATGTCATTCCAAATTATACCCAAATAAAGATTGTAAAGTTGACCCAGGCTGTCGCCAATTTAAGGTTGTGAATGTCTCTACAAATTTCACCAAAGGGAAGATTGTAAATTTGACCCGGGATGTCGCCAAGTGAAGATTATGAGTGTCACTTCAAATTTCGTCAAAGTGAATGTTGTAAATTTGACCAGGGATGTGACCAAGTGAAGATTATGAGTGTCACTCCAAATTTCGTCAAAGTGACTGTTGTAAAGTTGTCCCCGAATGTCATTCAAGTGAAGAGTGTGAATGTCACTCCAAATTTCAGCCGGGTCAAAATTGTAAATTTGACCCAGATCAAGATTGTCAATTTGACCCGGGATGTCACAAAGTGAACCTTATGAATGTCACTCAAAATTTCATCAAAGGAAAATCCTAAATTTGATCGGGGATGTCACTTAGTGAAGCTTGTGAATGTCACTCCAATTTTTGCCAAAATGAAGCTGAAAATGATACGCCAACATGAAACCAAATGAATGTTGTGCATGTTATCCCAAATAACACCCGAGCGAAGATTGTGAATATCACTCCAAATCTTATTCCGTTTAAGTCTATGTATTTCTTATATTCTTATCTTATAGCAATAAGGTGTATTAGTTTTCTAATATACCAAACATCTTAGTCTACTATCGTGAATGAGATCCATCTGTTTTCCCGAAGCAAAAATGGCTGCAAAGAACGAACAACTGGTTCTGTAGAACACTTAGGGGTACTAGATTGTTTGTTTGTTTGTTTGTTTGTTTGTTTGTTTGTTTGTTTGTTTGTGTGTGTGTTTGTTTCTTTGACTGAGTGGTTCAACGCCTTTACTTAAAGTTATTTCACTCGCATGATGGCGTGCTAGCCCATTGGTTGATGGAAACCACCCCCAACACCACTGGCAGCAAACAAAATCATAACATATCGCGTTCCTGTCCCTTTATACCCCATAAAACACCATTGCAAGGGAGGCTCCCTCCAACCACCCGCTACGGCTACTAGAAGGCTTATATAGACTCGCTTACCATATATTGAAGAGTCTCTATTTGGACCGTTACCGAAATGGCTGCTTGCTCCACGACACCAATAGTGCCTGTTATAAGTAAAAAACATCAATTAAAAGTGTCTATAGTAACATTCGATTAACAGCTTCGAGCTCCCTTTTATTACAACTTCTAACAAGGACAAAGTACAGGCCGGTGGCCGCAGGGAAATAGACCGTATTTATTTATTCAATAAACTAAATAGTCATCTGATCACTGTAGCTGTCAGAAAAGGTCATATGGCCGACTGAACTATTTTGCAACCCATTTAGAAGTAATTTACACTAATCTTGTTCCATTAAGCAACGCTTGAGTTGATATTTACCACTCAGTCACCTGTCACGACTGGTGGAAGTTTTTATTTACATTTAGTGGTTCAAGCTGTGGTTGTCTGTTTGTTTAAGTCCGTGTGGCCTACGGCCTGTACTTTGTCCTTGTTTGAAGCGAGTAATATTTTGCAATACAAATGAGCTCGAAGCTGATAATAACGTGAGGATGGGGTGAACACTAAGTACTAGGGGGTTTAAAATCCACCAAAACTCCTAACATCGAGTACACGTATTATCTTATATATCTGGATTTCATACAAATTTTACAGGTTGTCGCTCTCTCATACAATGCAAAATAAGAAAAAGGTAGCATTACACATTAGTGGAATTCAAAATATCCGTCCTCCTACCCTACAGTTATGTTTGTTTCTCTCGCATACACAGCAAACTGAGCCCAAGGAAGAGTGTGAATCTTCAAAGACGAAGATAACAAGTTATTAGTAAATTTTAATATCATCAACAATGAAAAGTTGCATCATCAATAACAGTCGCACCAAGGCCATATATACCACTATTCAATACATTGTTTCCTCTCTACCATCGAACTTTAGGATACGCTATGTAGCCTACATTCTACAGCCTACATTTGAAGTAACCATTACCAAGAATATCAGTCTGATGATTTAGCTTAAATTTTGATATGCATAGTAAGATATTTTGTTATTTAGTCGCATGTGGTATTAAGGGCGTTCAAGATTATTAAATAGTCAGTTTTATCTATGTTCTATCGGCGTAATAATTATATTTAAAAAGATATAAACTCAACCTACCACTCATGAATATGGCCACTTCGAACGCGCACCATTCTGTAGCGATCATCAATAATCCGGCAAAGGCCAACTTAAAATACATCCCCCAATCTTCTAATGCTTGGAAGGACAAGCCTGGTTTGAAGATATAAGTAACAGAGAAATGAAAGACTTTTTACTGTAGAGAAATTCAATATAAGGTGGAGGATTCGTTAACTGGAATAAATGGATGCAGGTTTTTCGTCACAGAACTTAATTTTTTAGTACGACAAGATGGTGGGTTGTTCGGTTAACTTGATAGAGATTAAATGTGCTGCAGGCCGTTAGAAACGTGTTACCCATCTTCGCCAGCCAAGGTAAAATCATGGATGTATTAACCTTGGCACATTACAAACCTCTATCGTGATATTGGGGTCGAATTAGAGCACATAATCTAGTCTCATCTGGTGTTTTCCCTTAAATCCACCGGCCAATGGAATAAGCATTCCAACGACAGTACGAGTCTACGGCGACCGGGGGTAAAATAACGGAAAGCAGTGCTTGAAATCAACTTATAAACATGACTAAGGGCAAGTTTTCTGTTCACAGTTTAAATGATATCCGAATCCAGTCACTAGCACAACCAAGATGTTCTATTTCTTGAAGTCTCGTTCTGTAATGATCAAGTACCATTTATCTTTTCAAGACAAACAGGTTGCAAGCAAGGCATGGAGATAAGAAGGATTTGGTTTTAATCGAAGTCTGTAGACTGAAGATGTTGGAAAAGAACTATCATAACAAATACACGTGGCTGTTGTACAATAGAGCGTTGCTGATAGGCTGGGGTCCCACGAGTATGCGTGTATGCGGCCAATAGAAATCCAGCATATGATACTAGGTCAGAACACCAGGAAGACATGATATGCCACATGGTATCTCTCTAGCAGTCTATATATAGAGCTACTATGTGTTCGGATGATGCGTGGTACCTTGATGAAAACAGAATCAGTCTTTTGTTTGGATAAGTCATTTGCATTGAATAGTCGTCGAGTAATTTCGCATCCCTTTTTCAGAGCTTGTCGTACATAAAGCAAACCTATACATCACATGTGACAAATCCAATCCATAAAATTTGCATTTCTTTACTTAGTTTCATTTTACCGGATATGGTACGTATCACACAAAACATATTCGACAAAATTTGATTTTAAATTGTTTTAATAATGCATTTATTTATTAACGTTAAGCAGCCAGGTGAGGGTGTATAATATGCGAAGAGCGACCTTTCTAGTTTGTAGGAAAACATTATATCTAGTCTGTATAGATCATAGGTTTAATGGTTAGGATGATTGATTGATTAATTGATTGATTGGTGTTTACGCCGTGCCTATGGGTATTTCACTGATATGACGGCGGTGTATTCCAACAATAATTGACACTAGCATAATCAAGATGTTAAGCGTTTCCATCAGGTTGGAAAATTAATTTTCCTCCAATCGGGTACTAAGTAAAGACAGCATTGCTAGTCTTTAAACAAACTGCCTTTAACCAGAGTGTTTAATTTCCCACAAAACCAAACGGTTTATTTTTTAAATATCTAGGCTGCATTGCTACCAGACTCTTGTGCCATAGAAGAAATTAGCGCCAGAAATGTCTGGTTCACGCAAGACCAAATGCAACAAAGTGTGCGCAGTCTACGGGGCTGAGTGGTCATGTATTGTTCACAGTAAAGGGTCCGTCTGTCGACACTCAGGGGTCACACGATGGGGCTCGGGCAATCGCGGGGGTGATTTGTACGGGGTTTCCTCCCGGTTTTCCACCATACTTAGGCAAGGAACAACAGTAGTTCGTGGTCATATCAGTGAAATATCCTTGAGAACGACGTTAACCCCGACGATATATACACAAGTGAAATTCGTTACCTGGCCATGTATCTTTCAGTATACCACACTTGAATATGTAGACAGTCAGCACAAATACCATGATGAACCAGGAGATGGACTGACTGGTAGCTGAACCTCTGCAAGAACAATCGCAATTAATCAAATTGCATGTTTGTATTTATATCTATATTATAAAATAGTTTCGGCTGACCAATGCAAAACTCTCTTATAAAATGTCAAGGAAATCTGTTAGACTTGGATTAAAGAATTTTCCGTGGTAGAAAACAGCACAGATTAAGTGATTTTAAAATTGTTAAACATAAGGGTTAGTCTCTGAAATCGTTATACAAGTCGCAACATCAGAATGTATCTTCCGGTTACCTTTATTTTAATAAAAATTTCACTGTTTCATTCTATTCATTTATTTTTGTTTTGAACTTACATACCTTGTTCCCAGGCTAAATTCGAAGAGAAATATGTAGTGCAAAAAGATATTCACAAGGTTTCCAAACAAGCTCACTAACACTGATGCCAAAATAAGATTCTGTTAAGAAAACATGGAAAAATTTATTGAACAAATATTACTTTAAATGAGAAAAGTATGTTACTTAAGACTAAAAACTATTACGTTTATTATTCAATCAATTTATGCCTATAGTCACCTGTCGGAGTAATCCTATACCCATGTCGGAACATCCCTCGGCCATTTCCGTACCGTAAATAATCTCGGGTGTAGAGTGGGTCATTTCACGGAAGGGTAACTCGCATAAGTTTTCTACGACTTTATTGATTATGTCTGAAGGCTATTCTTGTGTTGACATGATGACGTCATTGGAGCTACATTATAATTAAAATACTTATAGCGGACAAAATTTGAATTATTTGCAACAGGTCATAAATAAAAAAAGAACGGTGTTTTGTTCAAATGCGATTTTACCGAAGGGGAGGTTGTTTTGTTTTTTAGGGGGGAGGTGTATGAATTCGCAGAGAACTTTTGTTAATTTCCAAGCAGGCGTATAAACCATCCGTTGGTTAACATTACACGTTTCCGTGTTATATTATTGCTTCTGTTCACCCCCGAGATAATTGTACGGAAAGTGTCGAAATATGATGTTGCGACATCATTCTGTACGTTCCGACATCATCTTATACGTTGAAGTCGCAAACTGTACAAGATTTTTGTGTTCATGAAGTATGTCCCGACCAAGCAAACAGTTTAGATTTTACTATAATGAACTGTGTTGATAAAGGTGAGTGTATAAGGACAGAGATCATGGTCTTAGAAGTGTTAACACTAAAATTCAGACGAGCTCTTGTCTGGGAAGTGTATTATACATTTTACAAGAAACTTTGACCAATAAAATAATCAACTAAATATCTCTTAAACGCCTCTTTCACATTTTACTCTTTTGTCGTGCTTGTGGTAAGATTCGTCAAATAAGATTTTTTTGACTGTTTGTTGAGTATCAGATAACAGTGTCAGCTTTATTTACAGTTGGTATTTTGTGTAAAATTCCTTTAAATTCATATATAATCGATTTGATCTGTCAATCCATAATTATAATATAATACTCCCTGGCATATTAGCTTATGCCTTAACTAGATGAAGGCCTGGTGTTAATCTCTGATTATGAAAGTTATTTGTTTAAAGAAAAATAAATGAAACCTACCTGATTCTGTAAAAATTTGATAAGTACTTGAAACCAGAAATTGAACTGCAAGGTAGAGAACATTTTTCTTACAGTGATATCCAAGGTTCGTTTTTTTTTTTTTGCATGAATGGGGTCAAAGGTCGTAATCTTGAGTATTTCATTTACTTTAGCATTGATTGCATTTTAAAATGTCCTACTTAAATAGGTGGAAGGAAAATTCGTAAAACCCACCCGCACGATTTCCGGAGCCACATCGTATGCAAGGGCTTAGACAGACACCCGTCCAAAAGGACGCCCTGATGTGAACAATTGCCTCATTTGGACACCCTGTTTCAATAAACTTTAACATGCAGGAGATAGGAAAACTGTCAAAATTGGACACCCAGTTATTTGAAAAGTGAAGCAAAAATTACCATTTTGGACACCCTACTTTTGATTTCTGGATAAGCCCCAGATCGTATGACTCACTCATATACCCGAGGTTGACAGAGGGACACGAACCGGCAGGGTGTACATAAAAAGATGATTTGGCCGACATGCCAACCACTGAATGAAAGCATATGACTATTTGATTTCCAGTGAATTTATTAATATTTCAGTTAACTGAAACACTCTCTTTGTCGGATTATTAAATCATAATAAAATTAACAAGTTTCAACACCCAGTTAATATTCTGAATAATGATGACAGATATACTTACCACTAAGCCGGGCATGAAGTAAACCATATACTCCGCTGATAGCCTAAAAGGAAAGCAGAATAATATATTCATATTCAACGCTCTCTCAGTTTTTATCGTTATCACGATAACGATAACCAACTGTCTCCGAAGCTCATGTCGGAACATCCTTTGACACTTTCCGTACCGGTACAGTTGTCTCGTTTGCGTTCGCGCCAGTAACTCGGGCTTCCCCCGAGTCAGCCCAGGTGTACATTTTTCCTTTCGCGCATATTACCCGTCAACTCAGGTGTCACACTACGTTCACACGTCCTGTGGCGTCACACTCGGGCACCCTTATGCGTCTAAATCAACCAAAGTACTCCGCGGATTTGTATTTTTAAAAAAACACATCAAACAAGCCCGTTTCTAGGGTAAAGTCACTTTCAAACAAAACACTGTTCCTATTCTATGTATTACTGGTTGCAAATAATTTAAATTTCGTCCGCTGTAAGTATTTTTAAAAATAAATAATGTGGCTCCAATGACGTCAACATATCGACGTAAACAATAAACACGTGGATAACTCAATCATATATTGAAAGTAAATCAATGCGAGTTAACTCCCCTGAAATGAAGCATTCCATCAGAGATTATTTCCGGTACAGAAATTGTTCGGAGGTTGTTCGAAGGTTGTTCAAACATGTTAAAGGCTCAGAGGGGACATGTCGGTTGAGTATGTTACAACCATTGACATTTTAAAAATAAATGTGTGGGTTTGAGTTTTCTCTCTGTTGCATCACTTCTGGGACAGATGTGTTACATGACCAGGGTAACTTCGCTGGTGTATAAATTAGGTTGAGTGTTTGATTGTTTGATTGATTGGTGTGTTACGCCGGGCTTAAGGGTATTTCACTTATATGACGACGCTGTATTCCAACAATAACTGACACTAGCACAACAAAGATGTGAAGCTTTTTCATAATGTTGGAAAGTTAATATTCCGCCAGTGCTAAGTAAGGACAGCATTGCTACTTATCAAACAACTGCCCTTAGCCAGAGGGCGGATAAATTAAAAAACGACACGATTTGATGCCTCTTGCAATGATGGTATATTTCTCGTTAATATGTGTGGAATTACAGGTTGCTAAGTGTTTTGCATAAAGAACATCAATCACAAGCTTCAGAGGAATTCTGACAATATGTCATCTGTAAAATATTTTTATCACTACAAAAACGACTTTTGTAAATTTCATAAATGCACATACTATGGACTTATAGCTAACATTGCTTAAGTTCCGATAACACAAACCTTCATTCTTTAATTTCGCTATATTCCTAGGCCTCTTTTCATTTGGTGAGAGAAAAAAACAAACAAATAAAGAAATTGTTTGTTTGTTTGATTGGTGTTTAACGTGGTACTCAAGGGTATTTCACTTATATGACGACGGATTGTCCACTTCACACAGATGTAAAACCGGGATGAAACCTCGTAAAAACCACCCCCGTGATTGCTGGAGCCACATTATGTGACTCGCTCATACACCTGATGGTTGAAAGGGGGACTCGAACCTGTGAACGGTAAATCAAAGCATGTTCAGTTCAGGAAGCGCACTCGCTTACCACTGAGCCACGGCCGCAGGCCCTTTTATTTAGAAGAATATAATGCTGTACCATATATATGTATATATTTTTGGAAAGCTTGAATACTTAGGATTACATATATATTATTGTGGTGAAGATCAAATTATTATTTCTAAAAATACTGCGAAATGAGTAAATGTCAAAAGAAAAAAATAGACTGCATTTTTCATGGTTTTTTTTCTCAATGTGGAATAAAGGTAAGACTCAATACATAGTCCTTGACCTAGTAAACAGAGCCACATTTATAACAATTTTAATTAGAACGATCCCAGTTGAGTTTTTGTCTATCCCACCTTGGAAAGCCTTATAAAATGTCAAATACAACTTTAAGAAAAACATTAAAAAAAATCAAGGATGAAATTCTAGAAAAATGAGGCACCCTTTACTAGACTGCATTGTGCTCTTTACAATTATGGTACAAATTTGAACATTAATACATGTAATATACTAGAAATATGGCATGGAAAATGTAGTCTGCACTGAAGTGCCTGAAATAGGCAATTAAAATTTTGCGACTTGAATATATGATAATGGGAAAACTAAATTATAACTTCCAATTTAATAGTTTGTAATTAGAATTTCAAATTCTATTTTTCACAAATATATAATTGGAATACCTTTTAATCCAAGCAATAAAAAGAAAATTGGTTTATTTTGAGCCCAAGGGATCCAGCAAGAGAAGACCTTAAAACATGGGTTGTTTTTTAAACCCATGCATGTGGTTTGTTTGTTTGTTTGATACTCAAAGGTATTTCACTTATATATGAAGACGGATTGTCCACACCAGGTTATGTGGAGTTTACTGCAGGCTAACTGAGTAAGCAGTGCAGGGAGAGTAGTCAAGAGTAAATCGTGTGCAATCATGGGCTGTATGAGGAATGTCGTGGAGTTTACTGCAGGCTAACTGAGCAAGCAGTGCAGGGAGGGTAGTCAAAAGTAAATCGTGTGCAATCATGGACTGTATGAGGAATGTCGTGGAGTTTACTGCAGGCTAACCGAGCAAGCAGTGCAGGGAGGGAGGGAGGGTAGTCAAGAGTAAATCGTGTGCAATCATGGGCTGTATGAGGAATGTCGTGGAGTTTACTGCAGGTTAACTGAGCAAGCAGTGCAGGGAGGGTAGTCAAAAGTAAATCGTGTGCAATCATAGGCTGTATAAGGAATGTTGTGGAGTTTAGTGCTACACATTTATCAAATATACTGAGTGAATGAAGGTAACACAGAGTATTTACAGCATTGCCTGGGCCTACATGCAGTTGGCAATGGCTCGTAATTGTGTGACTGTGGTTCTACGTTATTTGTCAGGGACTATGGTAATAAATGAAGTGTAGTTATGGATGAGCTTTTTAAGATTTTCTTTTCTTTGTATGCACCAGCCTTTTCACCATATAGCTTTCTGTAGCCAGGCCATACAAATGACTATACCTGTATAAAACTGTTGTACTGTTAGCATTCGTTCTTTGTTAGATCGGGGTTTAACGTCATACTCAAGGGTATTTTACATGTATGACGACAGATTTTCTACTTCACACTGTTCCTTGCCTTATTATGGCGGAAAACAGGGAGGAATTCTCGTTAAAACCACCCCCTTCATTGACATATACATGTAGCTGATGGTCGACTGACAGACGCGATCCCGTGAATGGTAAATAGGAATAAGATTAGGAAGCGCACACACTACCACTATTAAAGGAAGTTTTACAGTTGTAATTAGGTATCATCAGAAGTCTATCAAGTAGAAGTATGAAACCAGCCATTACCCAGTCCCAACGGCATTGTGACTTTCTGTGGACTT
>JAVFBW010124592.1:0-14461 GCA_034783835.1 Mopalia ciliata
CAATTTAGTACTACTACATAAGCTTTTAGCACGATTTAATAAAGATTTAAGCCAAGCGATTTTTGTTTTCCATGGTTTAAAACTAGAAAAATACACTGTTAACTATTTACCGTAAGTTTTATGGTAGAATACTGGCAGCCCATGCTGCCAACCAACTACCGTAAAAATAACGGTTGTTCGCTGTAAAATAAAATATACCGTAAATTGGCCAGCATGTAAAATCTATAAGACATAGCGAATCAACCAGTCCCAGGTACATTCATAAAACAAGTTGTCATATTAAGTTAACCAAGAAAGAAACAGAACCTTGGAAATAAAATTAAACAACATAAACCATGCTGCATGTTTATTATTCCGTGAATTAAAACTTATAAAACTAAATTAGAAAACAAATGATAATCTAAAGAAAAAACCTATTTTGGGCACTTTTTTATGGTCACATTTGAGGTATGTTGTCACTTCATGAATAACTATTATAAACTTAAACTTACATTATTGCTGTTGAACATAAATCCATATTGATGTTATTATTATAAAGATGTTGTTAAAATAATACTACATTAATAAACAAATGTAAATCATATTATAGTAATAAGATTGCACTGTACACTTTTACTAGAAGGACTAAATAATAAGTTTATAAACAAGAATCAATTAATCAATCAGATCTGCAATAAAATAGCATCAATGCAACAGTCAAAAAGAGATATTAACATTTAGAACAATCTATGACCAGAAAACAAATATGTGCACTAAAGATGAATTGGCACTAGTTACATGTATATAGGAAAAACTGTACACAAAATATTACTTTGGTATGCTTAACTTTTCTTAGTCTTTGTTCAATCTAGTATGGAAAATGTATAACAGATTATAATGTAGACATTCGACTTAGATTTCACATAAACATGACCAGGCCAAAATTATCACATAAAAACAATATGCAGTTAACTAATATTATGCAACACTCAATGCACCTCATAGAAGTCGTTTGCTTAATTACAGTGGTTTACCTGAGTGACAAGTCTAATACTGAGACAACAATAAACATAACATAATTAAACTATTCTGAACCAAGAAGATTATTAGTATCACATAAATGAGACTAGACTTTAACAGCATTGGGCACCATTACATCCCTTGAAAAGATAAAAATGTGATCTGAAGGTTTACCATACAACTGATATATTATCAAAACGGCAGGTGTGGAACTGCTTTATATTACACAAACAGAAATACAGGGCTTTGCTATGCAATCAGTGTATCAGTTTAATTAAATAATCAACAAGTATATATCACTTTTACTTCACAGAATGCAGTAACAGACAATAGCAACTGAAATACTGTACAGAGTTGACATAGTTAAGATGTACTGAATATCACTAGATAGATATGGTGTAGTGTACATAAAGAGAATTCACCCAGTGACCTACTTGCAGTCAGACCATTCTCATTGTAGTATCAGGCACAGGGGTTATAGGTATGGCCTTTACAGCACCAACAAATTTTCTTATCCTCTGAATATTGTTACTTTTATTTTTTTCAAAACAATGGATCAAGTGTTTACAACAACAGTGTTCTATACCCACATTGAAATAGTCACAAATTAAACAAATAGATGTATCTACTGTCAAATAATATTATGTAAGGACATGAAAATGAACACGCTCATCTCCTGGATCCCATTAAAAACAAGGTTATTTAACTATTACCATTCACATAATATGTTTGCCTATATTTTGAGATGCATATGCCTCATAATGATCACAGCAATTCAATGTAATTATTTCTAACATTTGGCAAGATTTATATCACATGGGGCAACAGTGTATGAAGAACGAAATATTATGCAAACTTGTTAAAACAAAGATATGATGTAGAAAACAAAGTGTGAACAATATTAAAAAAACTGACAAGTGTTGCTGAGTAAACTTGTGAAAACCAAAAAGTTCAAAACTAAATCAAAACCCTCAGTTTGTCCCACCTTGTGTCCACTCGAAGTCAGCCAGTGCACTTACTAAGGAAAACACTTTAGGGTTCATGGGGGACACCTTCTTGTTTTTGGCACGGCCTAATTTTGATCCCTGGTCTGGATTTATATTCACAAAACATCTGAAAGTATATATATCAGTAACATTAATACATGGAATGGTCAGGTTTAAAGGCATGCCACAAAAAAACAATCAAAAAATCTATCATACCTATGAAACAAACAAGCAACCTAAGACTAGCATAAATTCAGATACATGTATACCAATCCTAGTAAACTCTGACGTATATGTCTGGGTATATACATCAGACAACGACCCTATGAAGTTACTTTTGTCCTGAAGATGGATTAATCAAAGCAGAGTTGTTGGTAACTCAAATATTTGTTGATTATTTTTTTTAGATATATAGTCGCATATATATTTCATCTACTTATTTGCCCTGTTGAATAATTATAACCATTATTAACATGTAAAAATAACATGTCAAATAAGTTTAAGTACTTAGTGCAAGCTTTATCAGTTCAAGGGAGATAATTCTTATTTTGTGTTGTCTGAGTAAGTTGGGTTAAGTCCCTTTACCTGAGATGACAATATTTCTAAGGTAAATATTCTTTATCTCAAATGAATATGGATCAAAGATATTATTACAAATGCAATTAAATTTGCCTTTAATAGTTGAAAAGTCTGTACATTCTAGAGTTATTCACATGTTATCTGGGAGATAAACATTAAGTTTTGACAACCTTTTAGGTACATTTTGCTGTCTAATAATGTTAACATTGGAAGTAATGATGTATTTTTTGTATTATTACAGGTATGAGCTCAGGGATACTCCCCTAGTCACTGTTTGTAGCAATGCATGTATTGGCGATGTTATAATTTCGTAATTTAGGTCATTTTCTTTGTCTTAATAAACTGTCTGTGTTTCTACGAGAAGTGTTCTTAATTTTTTCTCCGCACCCATCCCCGTTCGAAGGTCACACTTACCTCTGAATAAATTCAAGTGTTGCCCCTGCACCTTCAGGGTACTCAATATTGAAACAGTAGAAAACTCCAAATAGCATGGAGAGTGCCTGATCGAAGAGGAAATGTGGGATACAACCACCGTTCTGTCCACTACCAGCATGAATCGCCTCGCCAACAGAAGAGAATCACCTGGAAAGTGGTAAACGTTTATTTTATATAACTGTTATTTCAGGATAAATTAGTTTAATTGCACAAATAAATTAGAAATGCCATAAATATTTTGCATGTCAAAAATAACCAAAATGATTTTCTGTAGATAATATCTCGATGAATGACATATCTGCACTATTTCATTTATAAATTTGTTATACTTATGAGGTATTCTACTAACATATATCCTTTAGTATTTTGTCCTGCTAGAATAAGCTTATACGACATTGCAATGTATACATGATGATGCCTATTAATAGACAATAATAGGAAAGATAGGAAACACTTACCACAAGCTACAAGGCATGGGTTTGCTGGTAGAATTCTCTGTGTTATATCTGTTGATACGGAGTGCTCCTGTAAAAATACCCATAAGAGATATAATGTTTATGCAAAGAGCAATTACAGTTTTGAGACAAAAAGTGAATTTAATTAGGTAATCAGACAGTAAAAATAGGGAAATCTTAAAAGTTTACACTATTCTGCTGACTTACATGTACCAACAGCTAATATTTTCTGGTAGTCTGAACATAACAATTCAAAGAATGTGTTTCAACACGTCTTTGCCTTTGCATAACATGTAGTTTATTAAGTGGTTAAAGGGTCAGTTTTGTTGAGGATTTAGGTTAATGATTATTCTGCAAGTAAAGAGAACTGCTTGAAAAGAAATGACAAACTCCACTTTGTGTCTGCTGTAACACACTTACATCAACAAGGCAGAAAAGTTCCTCTTGCTTTTCACCAAAATTTGCCATAAGGAGCTGGACTACAGCAAAAATGGCTCCCTTGTCACTCCCCATCACTTCTCTAGAGTGACTTAACTCTTCCAGGATATTTCCACATTCCGCTTTGATTTTGGCTACCTTAATTGCTTTTTGAGAATATAAGAATATCCTTGCTGATTTTTCTTTCAGTGCTCTTGTAAGGTTTTCTTTGAGACTGATTCCAGTCAACAATCTGAAATGTAGCAAGAGGCTATTTTCTGAAAACAGAAAGGGCCACTGGACCAACAATTGTTCCACTTCAACTCGATTGTTTATTCGACTTCTTTGGAGAGGGTATGAGCTTTCCATAAGCTTTTCTGGAAACTCATCAGCTGGTAAGTTTTCCATGGCCTGGCATTGAGAGGCCTGGTCTTCAGCTTCACTTTCAGATACTTCTGGCTGCCAGTTGATGCAGCCATAGCTATCTCGCTTGAAATGGTTAGATATGGTCACTGCCTGGCGGTCAGTATCCTCCAGCCCTTATGCTGCAGTTGATGTCCTCTTGAGCGGGTTTGAATGCCTGTTCTGATTCTCACTTCTACAAACCAGCTGTTTCAATAGAGTCTGGTAGCCACTCCCAATTGTTTGACCATTCAATTGATCAACTATGGCATTAGGATATTTGTCATGAATTCGCTTGGCAACAACAGCCAAATGTCTTTTAACTGGTTTCTGACAAACCAAATGCACTGCCTCAATAACTCTGTGTATTAATTTCTTTCTCATTGGTCCGATCAAACGATGTCCGTTCTCAAGGTGTCGGACAACATTAGCAGGCAATTTTGCCCATGGCATTTCCATGTTGTGTTGCCAACAAGGATCCTGATGTGTAAGAATCTGTGTTTCCTCGGTCTGGTATCTTGAAGTTATCGATGTTGTGGTTGTTGTTGAAGGTGCTGCATTGCCCACTGTAGATGGTGGTGGTGTTTCAATGCCTAGAAAAATATTAATGAACAAAAATAATAATCAGTAGAGTATAAAGGCATAAATGTTATTAAGCAGGATTTGTAACAGCTGTATGAATGAAATATTTGAGGAGATACGCCTTCCACACCATCTCCACACTAGCCAGTTCCGAGCGTGGCACCCTCTTCAAGGGGTGTAATGATATACTGATGCATCAGGTAACCATATTGCGATACTTTGTCCTAAGATACTATACAATATTTTAAGTGTTGAAATCGTGATATTTGCTTCACAGTTGATCTGTCAATACAACTGCACCCAAATTAAAATCTTGTGTTTCCCCCTGCTGCTATGTAATTTCAACAGAAATGTCATTAAAGATCTTGAGCAAGAACAGCAACTCTGGTAATAACGACAATTACCTCCCTTCCAGAATAAGAAAGTATTATGATTTAGAATTGCCAATATAATAGCCACTCAGAAGTCCTTGAATGTACTGCGCACATCACCTCGGACGTGATACAATTGTCGCCATGTTGGCACAACCTAAACGGCCTTCCCATAGCCTATATGGGTCAAATTGCCAACATATCATGTCTGTTGTGGACAGATTCCAAAGTTTCCATCTAGTTTGGTTCCAGAACATGAGGCACTCTTAAATTAAACTTTGCACATTCTACAGCCATATTAAATTCACTCTGCGACGCATTGTTTGTTTATGCTTATGGATATATATAGTTTATACAGCGGTAAAAAGGCTTTCGGCAAACAAAATGTACAATTTTTAGGCATATTCATACCTCTATCACGGCCGAGCTTAGTGATGGCACTACATTATTACGAAAATAACGAGAGGTTTAGCCGATTGATAAATAGCTGTTATGATTGGGCCAAGGAAATGATGCTAGTATCGTTAAATTCTTAATTTAGTTTAGCATACAAACCAACATAAATGGACAATAAGTCCGAATATGCAAATATATTTTAATTTTATAAGTTCCAATCATCATCGGGGATATACATAAATCAGTAATATCCCCAACCAGTGAAAAATCACTGGCCTGGGCAGGGCTCGAAATGTATATCTAAATGCTGGACAAGACCGGCAAAATATGGCAAAGTCCGCAACTTTTTTGGTACCTCGGACATTTGTCTGATACGAAAATTTATGTAATAGAAGCCATTTTAATCCACTTTCATCACAACAGAATTCATGACAAATTCAACTACGCGATCTGTTGTGTTGTAATCACATCGTCTGCTTGTCAAACTGATTCACAGACAAACAGTGTAAAGCTCAAGCCATTTGATTGGAGGACGAGCACGATCGCTGTAATAGGAGATATGGTTGGACCATGATATACATTACCATAAACCTATAAGATGCAATCTTCTTCCGCTCAAATTCACTTCTTATTTACCTCGAGGTATTATAGCATACCAGAAAGTGGCTAAGGGCCCTCGCTAACGCCCTTGGCCCCGTGATTTACACGGCCGGGAGAAGCAATTATTTGGCAGGAGAAAATAAAACTGTCACGTGGAAAAAACATGGCAAAGACTGTTGTGTCAGGCCAAACGAAGGTATAATCGTTTGTATGTTTATAATTTTATGTTCTTTTATTCCATATTTCGGATTCTTTCATTTATATCTACTTCTGTAAACTGACTGGGTGAGGTAAACCAATTTCCACCATTTAAGCAATATACAGCTGCCATTCCCAACCTGATGAATGCAGCACACGTTGTTGTCGTTCTTATAAGTTATATAACTTATTGATTGATTGATTCTTTTATTCACTGAATTTTAATACAAATGTCACAAATTTAAAAAAAAAAAACAAATATTCAGCGGGAATAAAACCCCAAAGGGCTTGTTGTATCCCAAATATTGAATAAATATATTAATATGTAGTATATAGTAAAGAAAACAATTAGTAATACATTTGAAGAAAGAACATATGTACAATATAAAATTTAAAAAACACAACAAAAATTCCACATAGCACCTGATAAAAAATATATCAGAGCATTATTAATTTATTGTTAATATACCAATTCTAAAATAAACAACAAATATATTAATGATAAAAACACAAAACAAAAAGAAGTTAGGGCAAGATAAATTAGGTGAGATAGAAAAAAAAACCAACAAAAAAACCGGATAATATATAATTCATTTTACAAGAATGTATAAATTAATTTCAGAATTAAGCACTATTAACAGAAGTAAATCAGATTGTCAGTTAATTTGATTAATGACAGATGTTGACAATTTGATATATTTTGGATGAGAAAATCTCTAAGCTTATTTTAAACAGTGATTTCGAAAAAATACATTTTAAATGATTTGGAATTGAATTCCAAAGTTTAAAGCCTTTGATTTTTAAAGTGTAAAATGACGTTCTAGAAGAGTAGTGTGACCTGAACAGGTCATGATTTAGCTGGCGTGTATTATGAGTATGTAATGCCACTAATCTAGTAAAATAGATCTGAAGCATTTCAGGGAGAAAATTGTTATGATAATAAAATTTGTGAACGAAGCTTAGTATTAAATAACTATTTATTACTACTTATGTTTTTTAAAAATGTGTTTAAGAATACTATACATCATTTGCAACAGTGGTGTTTTGACAATCAATTAAATACATGTAGCTACATGTACTTGGAGAGGATTAACAGTTTGTCCGCTGTGCATATACGGGTATTAACAGTTTCCGTGTATTGTACAAACTACATTGAGCCACATCGGGTTGATTGGTGTCAGTCTATTAAGAGATTGATCACAGCTTGAATAGATTTTAAATAACATTTGACATGGTCAGCTCTTGTAAATTTTTTAGAAAAGCTGGTATATTTCACAATATATGTATATATGTATACATAATTATTTGCAAAACATACATAGAATGACTCAATTTGATATAATAAACAACTTGAGAAAAGACAAGATTGAATTACTTCAAAGAATTAAGCATGAAAGAGGTAAAACTATCATAAAATAGATCAGAAATACGTTTTACCCGTTTTCTCTGCTTTCATTTTTCAGTGTATCGTACTTGGGAAAATGCCTACTCCTCAGCTGTTATTATACCTACAGAACTAATTTTTTGGACATTTCATCTCCACATATAAAAATAAAAAACGTTCATTGCTTAGATATTGTTATAAGAAGTTAAAATTTCAGTATTTTGACTCATTTTTTTGGATTTTTGACCTTTAACACAATATTGCAAGAAAACTAAGACAAACATCAAAAAACCGTATGATCATTTTTTGGCCCATATAATGTAGTATATGTTGATATAAAATTGAACAGTTGACCTAATTGGTGTAAAAGAAGTAGCAATTTAAAAAAGAGGTAGTAAAAATTTACTTTTAATACAAAATTATTTTATTCTGTAAGTTGTAGAAAAAATAATTTACTTAGTAATGTTCTGCAGAAAAAGACAATTCAAAATATATTTACCTGTGGTGTAAAATTCACAGTAGTTCATAAGTGAAATGGCGAAATGTAAAAACACTTTTTAGGGCATTTTCTCTAGCCAAGGGTTACTATTCCCAGCTACTCTGCATTCGAACCCTTGGTGGATAAGTCCTGTATAATGGGACTCAGCTTTCACGCAATTGATTGGATGCTACAAATTCATACGCATCCAATCACATGTTGTGCTATTAGAAGACTTAGCTAGTGAATTTGGCAGCGAATGTCACTGTTAAGTTAGTGTTAACCCAAGAGTTAGCTAGAACCTTGATTGTTTTTCCACCAGATGGCGTAGCTGAAACTCTTGTTGTACGTTAATTAACTGCCAAAGGTTCAAATGCAGAGTAGCTCGCAATAGTAACCCTTGGCTAGAGAAGATGTCTATAAGGGGGTTAGAGTATCCTTAAACATAGCGTAAAGCATCAATCAATCAATTAAGAAACAAGGAGTCAATGTCTGCAGATTTCGTGGGATTATTTCAACTGTTATTGGTAAATGAGCTTTAATACAGTAGGCGGCGTTAAACCCCAATCAAACAAACAATCAATACAGTAGGAAATCCTATGCCCCCCTCCCATTGGAAAGATAAACAGAAAGAAAGTTAGAACTGGCATGCATGAATTATATGAGCAATATAAACATAAGTATCAGATAGAACCCCAATCAATCCAAATAATTGTTTTTTTTTTCAATCTATTTCTTTTTTCCTTGCAGGTTAAACCCCGACCTAGATGGAGTTTGGCTCAGCATAATGTGGATCGTCGTCTTTCTAGAGTTAAACAAAGGGTAATTTAGTTTTGATTTGTTCTTTTTGTTATTGTGGAATGTGGCTTGCTCTAAGTAGCACAGTAAAAATAAGTTCTAATAAACAAGTGATACTGCTCACTATTTAGCTATCGGTACACATAGTTACATTGATATAATACTTAACAAAAAATAGTGTTAATTATCTAGAAAATTTGACTATTGGGGCCCTCTGGCTAAGGGGGCATTTTGTTTGAAGAGTAGCAATGCTGTCTTTACTTAGCACTGGAGGAAAATTAACTTTCCAATATTATGGAAATGCTTCACATTTTGCTTGTATAAGTGTCAATTATTGTTGGAATATGAGTGAAATACCCTTAAGCATGGTGTAAAGCACAAATCAATCAATCATTGGAAATCCATAAGTTATTTGCCCATAACTGAGTGGAGTCATTTTCTAATTGGCCCTTTGGCTAGATCAGTTTGTTTGAAGAGTAGCAATGCTGTCTTTATTTAGTACTGAATAAAAATGAACTTTCCAACATTTGGAAATGTTACACATCTTGTTTGTAATAGTGTCAATTATCTGTGATATACCATTCACCAGATCGATCCCCAATCAAACAAAGTGTCAATTATTGTTGGAATACATCACTGACATACAAGTGAAATAGCCTTGAGCACGATCTAAAACACCAATTAATGAATCATTGGAAATCCATAAGTTATTTGCCCATAACTAAGTCATTATTAACCCTCTAGCTAAGGACAGTTTGTTTGAAGAGTAGCAATGCTGTCTTTACTTAGCACTGGAGGAAAATTAACTTTCCAACATTATGGAAATGCTTCAGATCTATGGTTGTTATACATGTAGTGTCAATTATTGTTGGAATACATAGCTGTCCTGTAAGCGAAAAGCCCTTAATGAAACAACAATCATTCTTTTTCTTTCAAACACATTTATGTATTTATTTCAGTTTCAGTTACAACCCCTTTGACTTCAGAGACGACAATCTGATCTCTGATTGGTGCTCCATAGAATACTAAGTTGGAGTGACCTTGCACTGGTCAGACTCTTGTCAGCTTCCAGGAGAACAAGAAACTGGAGTTTAAATTGGTCTTTTTCAGTAATAACACTTATGGCACAGTTTCCTCAATTTTCCTTTTCTAGTTTAATTATGGTTGATCGATAAGCAAACGTGTTATTAACTAGATTCAAAATATATTTATATTGCAACATACACAGCATATATTCTAAACTGTGTCCATTGAAGAACAATCTGGCAGATCTACAATTTATTTCCAAAGGACAAAAATCTTTCAATATCTACCATATTTCTGCAAAGATGGGTCATGTTATTTTCATCAAAATAATTTGGAATGGAACTGGATGCTGGAGCTTCCATTCCAGCTCTTGTACAACAGACCATGCTAAACACAAAACGGATCTCTGGAAATGTGCCTGGTAAAAACCACTGCTCGGTGGAAAATGGAATATTATCATAGGACATCCAAATCATCTAACACAAATACATGTGCTTACCACGTTTGTATCGACTACTGGAGTGTTATTCAAAAACAGAAATTGAAACTCTTTCACAAACGCTGACTTGAATTAGCTTGTGCTTAAAGTACATTATTAATACCAGTCACATTCAGCTTTGTTGAAATTTTAAAGTCTGAGTGAAAGAAAACAGTCCCTGTACTTTTTATACAGTTTAAATGTTCTTTTTAATTTTGCTTAAATAACGTTGAGGTAATGTGAACTGTAATTTGAATTGAATTTTTTGTTTGATTATATATATATAAGTTATTGCACTTGCCATTCTTATTAATTAATGTTAATATGTCAGTGCCAGATCTTGCTTTCCATGAGAATTTAAGATGGTAGCTATAAAAGTACTTCTACTGCAGGTTTTTGGTGAATTACTGGAGTGATTTCCATTTAGCATAGCAATCTGGCTAAGGGTTTGTCTGAAGAGTAGTAATGCTGTATTTACTAATGACTGGAGGAAAATTCACTTCACATCTTGGTTGTGCTACTGTCAATAATTGGATGACAACATATTGAGATATCCTATATACATGGAACTTTACTGGCTTCTAGAAAACGGTTTGTTTATGTAAATTTTGTGAATTTTAAAAAGGATCATTTTGGCTAAAAAAATAACGTCTCTAATTTTCCCAGTTTGGCCTTCATTTTTATCCCATCAGTATATTATGTAGGGACAATTCCATTTAACTATTTCCATGATAAAAGCAAAGTTGCAGTGGATATAGTAACTGTCTTAGCTTGTTTCTCCTTATCTCCAACATTGATGGAGTACTTCCGTTGGGATTAAGTGAGTCACACATCTTTTTGGAAATGTTTTAAGGGAAGATTAATTTGGTGTTTGGTGTTACGACTTCCTAAGGTTTAATATCTTTCTAATCACCCAGGTGTCCAGCAAGACCTTACGTGTGGCTGCCTGAACTAGAATAAGAAAAGGAAATAAAAGTTTGTTTTACTATTGTTGAAGATCTCGAGAAAGACTTCCGAAATGATAGTTGGGCCATTGTGAATTTGTGAGAGAAGTTCATGTGTATACCTTGGTGCTTTCGGTATACCTTGTGAGGCCTAGGCATAACTACAGTCTTTTAAGGGGAGCTATTTATTGGTAACACATCTCTGAGGACATCTTTACTACTTCATTCACAACATACCAAATTAATCCTGAGCCTAGTATATCACAAAAGGAAACAAAATCTCTTACTAAAAGTACATTAAACAACCCTGATAAAATTGGTGTCTATTTACTGGTTCGGTTTAATTGATTTTTAAAAGCTATTTCACTTATATTTCGTTGGTTTGTTAACTAAGCGTGTGGGATTTGAAGAGGGAAACAGTTACTGTCCGCCACTTCTGTAGTAGGGGGACCTTAGAAATGCTACTTGGCGTCCTTCAGTCCGTTTGTTTGCCCATCCGTCCTTTACAAATGATTGTGAACACGGTACATTGACAATAAATTTTCCTTAATTAACTTAAAACTTGTTACCAGCTTCCTCCAGTTAAGAGGACGGATAGGAATCCCATCAAATCCGGTAAAATAAAATGGCCTTTTACATAATATAAGAATTTCCATGCCTGAATGTATTGTGAACACGATAAGTAGAGAATAAAATAAAAAAATTAACTTCAAACTTCGAATATAGATTCCTGTCATGAACGCAATGAATTGGATTGAATTTCACTTAGTTCCGTAGAAGATGGCTGCCATTGCATAATTGCACAATATTCATGTATGTATATGTTGTCTAAGCAATAACTCTGTAAACAAATTCACGGCTTAACTTGAAATCTAGCCTCCTCCTGTGATGACAAGAAATGGGATTGGATTTCACCAAATTTGACAAAACTCAATGACCAACGTGGCATGCTTTTACATTATTCACTCCTATGTTTTGTGCACATGACAGATTGAAAACAAAATCACCGATTAACATGGAAATTAGCTTTCTTATATTAAGATGAAAGATAAGATGGCATTTCATCAAATTATACCTGTCCTTAAGATGACGAATTGGTATGGAAATCATCAAGTTCAATAAAACAAAATGGCCACCATTGCATAATTTAGCAATATTTACGATAGTATGTGTTGCGAACACAAGGTTCGACAACGAATTTAGCAATTTATTACAAATTGGACAATTGTTTCCTCCAGTTAAGAAACGGATGATATTACATTTCATCTAATTCCGCAAACCAAAATAGCCATTAATTAAATTTAGTTTAGACTTAAAACTTTGCTTTCTCTGTTAATAGGATAAATGTGGTTGTATTTCACTAGTTTTCCTATAAAGTTTGACTGACATTGCATATTGCACCAAAATGCCATATTGCTAACAGGCATTCCACTTTTACCAAAAAAGTATTGCGACTGAAGTTATCTGAAATTCAGGTTGCTAAAGACGTCATATAAGTGACGTTGGAGGGACTTCCTTGTATTAAGAATGCTTCGATCGGTTTCCCGACCCTCGTCGCCAGACTACTGAGATATTGAAACTGTTGGAACTGCCTTTAAAATGTAATGATTTCGAGTTCAGTGACCAAACATACGAGCAAATTAGTGATTTTGCTACTCAGTTTTAATCCCCCTTCCCCCATTTTTTTGGCAGAGTGGGATCTTGGGAGTCCTTAGAAATTGTCATTGGTAGCCCGTTTTGCATTTTATGACATATTTATACTCCTGCTATACATTCCAGAGATGACCTGGATCTGTTTATTGTCACTCTAAATCAACACGACCCAAGCCTACTATCATCTTTGTAGATTTTTGTTGTTGATGTTTCCGTGTTTAAGCGCTCAAATTTAGATATAATCATGTCCCTGGAATGTAAGGTGTTCCTTAAGACTACAGGTACGCTGACTCCATCATGCTTGATCCTGTCATCCTCCACAATCAGGCTTAATCTGTCGCTGACCCAGGGGCCTCTTTGACTGAATGACGTACGACAATAAAATATCGTGCGATATTTTAACACTAACAGTTGTTAAAATTTTTTTGGTACCACATTTTGTGAAAGTGATCCCTGGCACCCAGAGGATGAAGTAGACGACTTCTCCGCCAAACCCTTACGCTCGTATAAACAGCGATCGGCTTACAGTAGCTCATACTGACTGTAACCTAGACGCTGGTTCATATAGCAAGGCTTTTCATGTAAAGGGCCGCAGAGTTAGGCTGTAGAGTCACACAAGATCCTATTGGTTGATCTGGTCACCAGAGAATACAGGTGTTCAAAGTGGCGGAGCAAAGTTCCTGACGAGAGGACTGTATGCTCATGTGACCAGATCAACCAATATAATTTTGTAACTCCGCGGTCCTTTACCCGAAAAGCTTTGCTATATGAACCAGCTTATAGGGTACAGCCAGTATGTGCTACTGTAAGCCGATCGCTGTTATACGAGCGTACCAAAACCTCAGCCTAAATATTAGAATTTAGACCAAGGGCTAGAATGAGCTACCAAACGATAATACCGCAACTCCACGTAATAATGTAGGCCAGTTCTTCAATATGTATGAAGGCGTGATGCAAACTAGATACTAACATAGCAGATACGACCTTTAGATTATTGGGCAATAATCTATAGATATTTATTTATTTTTTTCCGGAGATGGTTTGAATTGTTATTCGGAAAGTGTGGTATACCTCACAACTTGAATTAGTGTTTGAAACAATATGTAGGTGAAACCAAAAATCTCATTTGGACTAAGGCCAACAAATCATTTAAGTTGCATGAGGTTAAAATTCATATCCCCAATGGCTGAACACTTCCTGATCATTCGGGTAAAGATCATTTTAAAATCATGTCGATTAAAAAAACACAAATTCTTACCTCTGAAAAGAAACAGAAACGT
>JAVFBW010124603.1:351-14461 GCA_034783835.1 Mopalia ciliata
AGAATTTAAGGGATTTGATTTACAGAAGGCCATTGCTGCTTTGGTGCTAAGTTCAGCTTATAGACAACAAGATGCCAATTGATGTTATCTAGAAGTTATCTAGAAAATTATCTAGGATGGGAGAGAAACATAAAATATGGCCAGGCTATTCAGAGTGAACCTACTCTTGCCCTCGTTCACTCAGAACTAAGGGGCCATTCTGATATAACTTTTCATTCTTTGTGTGATGCCAGTGTCATCAAATTTGTTTCCTTGGTAAATTTTCCTTGCATGGCATCCATTGGATGAAATAACCTCAAATAGGGTATGATGTCATCTATGACAACAACTGACTGTCACCCAGCTATAAATTTTAAAGTTCCATTGCACCATGCAATTTGTAATGTGTGTGTACTGAAAAACTGGAATCCTTGAAAAGGTCAAACTAAACAGTTGTCAGTATCATTATCAAAATGAACATAGATATTTGACGTCAATTGATTGACCAGAATATAAATTCACTGTGGAGACGTGATACAAACTTCCTTTGAGGACCAAGTTTTCATCCCATCATGTTAAAGAGATATTTGTGTGTTCTGGTCTGGAGAGAGAATGTTCAGACACTGTATTTGGGGTGAGTTCCTGTTCGTCAGACCTGGACAGAGAAATACCACTAATGCTGTTGACCGTTCTCTCTTATTTTTCTCCCAGACGGCTGACCAGTTGTCCGAGTTAAGGGCAATAGGTCAGTTGTCTGGATCGCTTGTTTGGCTCAGAGCCAGGTAATGTAGTCATCTGGACATGGAACAAAACTGACCGTCTGTCAGCCAGTGTAACTTTATACCGCTGACAAACCTGTTCATCAGTTATGTTGATTCACCAATAAAGACCTCACTCAGTATTCATTGTCACAGAACTGAGTGGAATTCCTGGCAGAACAGTTGTACTCTTAAGAACATGTTGCCTTGGTGCAATCTGTTTGTGATGTATTTGTATTAAGTCCTGTATTTGTCCTGTGTTGTCTTGTCCTGTATTTGTCCTGTGTTTGTTTCCCAATGGAGTCAAGGGTGGTTTCCTTCACCCATTGAGCTGGCTGGTAGTCATGTGAGTGAAATTACTGTAAGTATGGACGGTGTTAAAACCCAATCATAGAAACAAATAATCCATTTCAATGTCAACAGATACTTGTTGACGTTTCAACTTATTACACCTTATTACATCTTCTGCAAGTAAATCAATTCTGTCCAATTTTTCTAGTTAATCAAAATGTTGAGGAATTTCTTGTTGAGGCAGCTATGTCTTTACTGTTTTTACTGCTCAGTCAATAAAACTCCTATTTATAGAACAATATTCTCCAGATAGACTCTTACTATCTCTTACTAAAGGCGGTACAGACCAAGCATAGACTGATAGGCTGTCTTTAGTGTGCAATGGAGGAATATTCATTTCCCAACACTGCTATACACTCAGGGGCCTGCAGCTTTGGCCCAGTGGTAGCGAGTGCACTTCCTAAACTGAACCTGCTATGAATTACTGTTCACGGGATCGAGTCTGCCTGTCGACCATCAGGTTAATGAGCAAGTCACATGTTGTGGCTCTGGCAAACGCGGGGGTGGTTTTTACTATGTATCCTCTCGGTTTTCCACCGTAATAAGGTTGTGTACAGTGTGAAGTGGACAATCCGTCGAGTACAATACCCTTGAGTACAACGTTAAACACCAATCAAACAAACAAAGAAACAAAGCTAAGCACTTAGGCTTAACAGTTTATCCCTGTGTTAGTGATGTTATTTAGGGTTAGAGCACACCTTTAGTATAAGGTGTTAAAGACCAATCAAATACATGCAATTCAGACAATGTGCACTTTGAATAAAAGGTGCATATTTGATTATGCCACAGAATTATTTCCCTACCGGAAATGTTTGCCTGGTCACAATAGTGATAATGTAATGATTTGCATTCACAAGCAAATAACATCCACATCTTGTTTGCAACAGGTGATATCTTATTCTGCATATATCCATTGGATGCATGTTTTTTTTTTGTAACAAAAGAAAATTTTGCCTCCATGTAATAATTATAAAAGTAAAACATATTTGGCAGCACATGGCTAAATATTGTATTATATGTCTCTCTGGATAGTCTCACTTGCATTTTATTTTGGAAGCAGGCTGTGAGCGAGACAGGAATTAGAGCAAGTCCATGACTCAGATTGCTATCAGCCGATTTGTAGATCACCCTGGTATAAATAGGTCATGATGGGTTGAACAGCTACATGCCTCCTGTCAGGTGCATTAGTCATCAGAAATGGAAACTGATTGCAACATTTCCAGGTCAATTTGATATTTGAGATTTACAGATTTTACAAAGAACGTCCTTGGTCTTACAGATTTCTACTGTACACTACATAACTAAACTAGATTGACTGATAAGATTAAATATGCACTGTAACTGTTTAAAAAAAAAATGTTTCTTTCTCCGGTTAATGAGTTTTTCACACGATGTGGCTGCCGCAATCACGTAGGAAGTTTCTACAAGGTTTTCTCTCAGTTTTCCATTGTATTTAAATACAGAGGATTGTCCTTCATCCTATAAGTGTAATACCCTTGAATAAGACATTAAACCTCTGTCAAATAAACAAACAAAACCATGCAGAATTAGATGCTTACAGTCCATAGTTAAATGTTTGCTATCCACATGGTGTTTTATAGAGGTTTTTAAATTGAGCCAATGAATCATTTAATTTAATAAAATCATGTTCAATAATACCCATGATCTCAATTTGGGTTGATTTTTTTGTAAAAACATACCATTTTAGAATGGCCTCAAAGGAGTTGCATTTCTCTTGCAAGAAAAACATAAAGTGTCACAAGTACAAATGGGAGGAGATTGAAACCTCATCTGGCGATATTATTGCCTTTATGTTTACATTGGGTTTGTTGAGTTATTTAACTGGCTAGGTAACAATAGCTTTCTGTTTCCCTGCTGCTAGCAGAATTAATGGGAAACATGTATTCTTATTATTTCAACCAGCACAGTATATTTACTAGATGAGACTTGTATTTATTTTATTGCTATAGTGTGGGTCTATTCACGTCAAAAATATATGATATAAAGTAGGTATTTTTTTAAAGGATTTAACAACATTCTTAGCTATTTTATCTTGACATGAGTGTCAATTAAATTATACAGTTGTTACCTTCTTCCATTGTTTATTGGTGTTATAACCATTAATCTCATCTGTTAAGGGGGTTTGGTCACTTTGACATTTGGTCGTCTGAAATGTGTCACACGACAGGAAATAACGGCTTTTGGGGGTTTAAACACAGCAGACAAGGATGCATTTTAAAGGCCAAGCTATACTTATTTGTGGACAATTTGGGTCAGGGCTTTGTTTCTGCAGTGTTTTTGTGGTAAAGTTCTTTCTCTGAATAAAAAATCCCTGACTAACAAGTTTCCAACATCAAGGGTGTAGAGCTGTGTCGCAATAAGGCCTAAGACTGCACTGATGATATCTGGATCTAATATTTAGACAGTTTGTCCTGGGTGAAATGTAAAACTGACGAACATTGGTATTCCCTTGAACTAGAGTTGTATGGTTGCATGATTTTCCAGGGGTGGTCTTGTATTTTTCTGGCCATATATCTTCTTATGGGGCATTTAATTCAAATTGAGAACTTACTTAATTATTTTAGTGTAATCACCAGTAAACCACCCTAGACATTACAGACAGCAAAAACAACATTGGAAAATCATCAAACAGAATGTTTTGACTGTAAAGGTTTCCGTAGACGGTTAGTGTTCTAGTGCTCCTCTTGCTGATCTGATCTGATTTCTTTTATGGTTTCTTGTGGTACTCTTTATAAGCAATAGTGGGAAGTTGGGAGGGGGCTTCCTGCTACCCTGCTGCTCTTAAACCTAAAAGGGGCATCAGAAAAGGGATCTGTTTGTCTTTGTATTGTGTCATGTGATTGTCATTTCCTGTCTTTGTTTGTTGTCAGTGGTGTCTAGGGTGGTTTTCTTCACCCAATGGGTTGGCACCCCAACACATAAATAAAATAATTATTAGAAAAGTGACATGGCATTAAACACTGATTAAACAAACAAATTTAAAGCATTACATTGTTATGTCAGATGAGGAGATTTTATCTTTATTTTGTTGTTTCATTCACATTGTCTTATGACTGAAATAGCAATATTCTTCGGAATGAAACGCTATGAATTCCACAACATCAAACCCTACTGTCGTAAAACCAGCTATTACTCAAGTTTTATGCATGTGTTGCGAAAGAAAAATAAATTATGTTAGCATTTAAAAATATTACTAACCACATTGTTAAAATAATGGTCATGAAGCCAGCTGTATGTAAAACAAATTGTTCTGTAAAGCATTAATAGCCATGACAGATGGTTGTTGTCTCAAGTCTGTGTCCTGAAAAACATTTTATCAGTTTCAAAGCAGTACAAGTCCATCTTCCCTTGGGACCATTCAGAAAACAGATTTCAAAAGCAGCCTATAGCCAAACTGGAACACTCAATCTCCTTAGCAGATAGGCCTGTGACTGTGGCTTAAGGGTAGCGTGTGTGCTTCCTAATCCTGCTTCCATGTACCATTCATGGGAACAAGTCTTGTCTATCGACCATCAAGTATATGAGCGTGTCACACATTGTGACTCGGGCAATGGTGGAAGTGGTTTTTTCAAGGTTTCTGCTGGGTTTTCCACAAAGGTACAGTGTGAAGTGGACAATCCGTCCTCATATAAGTGAAATACCCTTGAGTATGACGTTAAACACCAATCAAACAATTGAAACAAATACACAAACCTTAGCATATAGTCATTGGTTGATTTATATATCTCTGAAATACTGGTTTCTGGTCTGATTAATTGCTAACCTGTAAAGATTATGATGTGGATTTCATATTTATCAAGACCCTACATGTATATACCACTTAAACGGTCATTACCTTCACTCCAGATGTCTGTAGGTTACCCATAACAACTCTAGATCCAGATCTATTTAGACACTTTTCTGGGAGTTTATCTAGAGCCTGAGATGATTCATCAATTGAAATTAATCAACATCCCTGTGCCAGTGTGATCAGTTTTAAGAAATATACTATCCTGGCTTATAAAATGCTGTGAAAAACAGCTGTGGAAATTCTTTTCCATACTTCAGTTTGTCTTACATTCTCAAAACCGTTTGAGGGAGCGGGATGGGCCATGGCCCTGCAGAATACTCCCTCGGCTTCCTCGGCCGATCGCAAGTGGCGAGAAAAGAGGTTGCTTTCTGTTACCCTGGTGTTCGCAGAGCTAAAGGGTAGCGGGAAGCAGATTTGTTTGTGATGTCCTGTCTGTGTCCGTCGTCATATAAGTGAAATACCCTTGAGTACGACGTTAAACAAAAAACAAACAATCAAAACCGTTTCCTTATACCTCTTTCATTAAATTCTCTTTTAATAGTTGATTGAATAAAACTAAATTCAAACCATTTAGGTTAAAAAAAAATGTATTCGCAGGCTAAAAGGGCAGCAAGAAGTCTATCTATTTTGTGTAGCCTTGTTATGTCTTGTGATTGGCCTGCCTTGTCTTTGTTTTTTGCCAGTGTACCCATTACGCTGACAGGCTGCCATACAAGTGAAATATCTGTAAGTGAGCCTGTAAAGCACAATCAAACAAACAAACAAAATTTATGAGTAGGTTTGTTTCATAGGTAGGAAATTTCTGAAAAAAGGAATGATTTGGATTGATTCCAATAAAGAAATATTGAAAGACCTCTCCAGGGCCTAATTTCTCCAAAGATAAAGCAGGTTTATTTTTGTAACATCTGAAGGAAACTCTACTGTGACGTCCCAGTCGTTCAAAGAATGAATTTCCATGCTAAGAGCAAGAGATTATGTTTTTGTGCTTTGATCATCCATCCCTAACAAGTGATTATCAATGTATTGAGTGTTTGTCTCAGCTACTTTATACTAATTAAGGTCACCGTGATAAGTAAGTCATTTTTTTCATGTGTGACATTTCTGTGTTCTTACCCCGCACTTTCCAATAATTGAGCAGGTAGCTGGAGACAGCTTCCTGTTTTCCAGGGGCCAGTAGCTTGTAAGGCTATTAGTGGCTTCCATCAAATTAAATCTCTAATGGTGATTTAGAGATAGATTTCAGCATGGCATGATGTCATCTAATAGTGTATTAAATTTAAATGTGATTTGAGTAACCCCAGGGGCTGTAAGAGTCTGAGCTAAAAAGCAGAACAATGCTAATTTGCTGTGGAGTTTAGCACTGCGATTGTCTTTTGCCTGTTATGGCGGGGTGGTATACATTACTCACTAGCCTGTGTTGCCTCATCTCTGTGAAATGATCTTATTCAAGTAAGCTTTTAATTGGAGTTACGATTATAGGCAAGTTGTCAACATAGAATAGATAAAAGTTTCAACAAGTTTGGCTTTTTCCGTGATTTAAGGAAAAATTGTCAAAAAGTATCATTGTATTTTACTGATGTCAACAAGTTAAATATGTGCAGGGATACATTCTGGTGTTAGAGACAAATCATTTTTTGAACAGCTGCCCAAAGAAAGCCTGGTAAATTTAAGGAACACCATTGTAGAATTTCTATAGGTAGAGAGAGACAATGAGATCTTTTCTGTTTGTGTTTCTAAATCTCTCTGAATAATGGCATTCTATGTTTGATAGAATTACCTCCAGGCAGTGACCAGAAATCAATAAATAGTATGGTGTCCAAAATGACCTATTCACTTTTTAAGTATCTGGGTGTCCAATTTTTTGTACAGTTTCCCTATCACCTGCATGTTAAAGTGTCTTAAAACAGGGTGTCCAAATGAAGCCATTGTTCAATTCAGGGTGTAGAATATGACTCAACTACCAAACTACAAATGGGATTTATGAATTATGATAAAGGTTAGCTCACATATAGCTGTTTGCGAAGTAAATATAACAGATTGACCATTATGTCATTGGGTATAACTTTACCAATATATATGCTTGAATTAATCTGAAGTATCTATATTTATTAAAATGTTTAAATTTATTAAATATGATAGAAAAATGAAGATTTATCATTTTGCAATAATTGGTTTATGTTCTTCTAGTTTAGTTCCAGCAATAAAGATTTCTTTTCACTTAGATTATGATATTACATTAGTTGTTTCTAATTGATTATATTGTCTGTATTGTATTAATACTAATGTCTTCTACCATAATAAGAATAATGGCTCATTCAATAATTTAATACTTTAATAAAGTTATTATTGAGTACAGAAATAACTCTCTTTGATGAACAATAATAAAAGCCATCACTCATTTAAGATGAAAATCTGAAAATCTCAGTGTTCAAAGATAGATAACCCTTTCATGTGATTTGTTTGAATTAAGCCTCTAAAATGATTGTTGAATCACTGGACTAAACACTAGGTTTCATAGTTTTATGAAGTTATCATCTACTTTTTTAAATGCCCATATGATATTGTGGGTGGTTGGAGGGAGCTTCATGTTGCCCAGGTCCTCTCAGAGCTAAAGGGGAACAGGAAGCCGGTCTGTATTGCGTCCTGTTGTTGTCGTCCTGTATTTGTCCTGTCTTGTCTTTGTTTGTTGCCAGTGGTGACATGGGTGTTTTTTTCACCCACTGGGCTGACATGTCGTCTTATAAGTGAAATACCCTTGAGTACGACTTTAAACCCAAATCAAACAAACAAACAACCCCATATGATATTTGATTACACAGCATGCTGTGTGTGCAGAAATCTTCACTCAATTTACAAATAAGCTTTAATGACCAGAGATTTGGGACTATGATTATACCATCCGGAACTTCTTTTATGGCTATTCAGATAATACATATTAAATGAGATAAAATGAATAGGAAGAAAAAAAAAAAATTTTTAAGACTTAAGTTTATAAGGTGATATTTTTGTTTTTGTTTGTAGACAGAGAATGGAGATGGAAGATGCTGTACAAAATTTAGGTTCAATCTACAAAGATGAACACATCAATCAACTAGCTCAACGCCATTTTGACATCACTGAGGTACCTGTAACCATATTCTCTTTTCTTTCAATCTTTTTACAGGTTGCTCTGGGATCAGTGGATTTTTTAAAATATTTCCAAAGATTAATAACACTGGCAGGATGTTGATCAAATTCAAAGTCATGAATATTAATCTAGACTTGACTTTCAACTGTTAGTATTTGAATTGAAAGATTCAACCTGCTCTGCAAAATAAGGCACAGTTTACTTTGTGCTTTTAGAGTATCTATCCTTAGAGGATTTTATAAGGATATCAAACCAGTAGCCTGGATTCCATAAGACTAGCCAATCAGCAGCCTGGAATCTGTTAGTCTATCCAATCAGCAGGCTTGATTCTATCAGTATATCCAGCCCCGTGAGGGATCGGGTAATGGACCTGCAGAATACTCCCTCGGCTTCCTCGGGCGATCGTAAGAGGCGAGAAAAGAGGTTGCTTTCCATTGCCCTTGTGTTCCCAGAGCTAAAGGGTATAAACGGGAAGCAGATTTATTTGTGATGTTCTTTATTTGTGTCCGTCGTCATATAAGTGAAATACCCTTGAGCACGACGTTAAACGCCAATCAAACAAACAAACAAACCAACATCGTATAATACAAACAAATTTCTCAGCTTTATTATTCTCTGGCAGCTTTTTCTCCAGTCTTTGACAAAGTAAATTTTACAGTATATCAACTATTTTGGGATTACACCGTCTTAGTTTTCACAGATTGTAGTTCAAGAAATTTTGCAGAATGAGACTCGTACGGGAATCTAAAGGACGATCTTAAACATATGCGTTGAAAAAAACAAATATTACAAACATTTTAAATAAAACTTGTCATTGCAGTGCAAATGGCCAATTCACCGTGTAAAATATATTCGCTCTCCTTTTTAAAGATCGATTATCGATGTATTAGTACGAGTTCAGCTTATCTTTCGTCTAGATTCAAAATACTAATGTCTGATATTGGATACTTTTATGACGGTTTCTTTTATTTCTTGTTGTTTTGTTTGTTTAATATTTATCGATCTAATTGCACAGTAGTATTCACAAGAAAAACAATGTACCATTTTAAAATATTAATAATATAGAATGGAAATAGGAAAGAAAGTCATCCTTGACGTGTTTTTATAATACCTGTAGACTTTATCATGCAGAACTTGTTCGGATCGCGGAAATACATATAACAAATATGAATGATGTATACCAGAGAAAACTTAATATGGTCCGTCAGAAATTTAACTGTACCGAAGAATAATGAAACAAACGGAGAAGCACTTACCTTAGAATTTAGATTTAATTCGGGACAAGTATTCGATATTTTTAAGTGTAATGGAGGATTTCTATTACTTTGGGGTGATGTTTTAGGGAATATAACGAAACGAGAATCTGGGTGATTGGTCTATGAAGATATAAAGAATCTATCCCATAGAATAATTGTGAAGTTTGATCTTTTCTGTGAACTGTTGTCCGAAGTTGGTTAGCACAAGGTATTAAAGCTAACTTTAAGTATATTTTATGTACGCACGACAAGACGGGAGGAAGTAAATATTGCTGTAAAGGCAATTTTAACGGAGCGTAGACCGGGTAATTTTTTAGTCGAAATAAACCCAATAGAGTAGAATGTCAACATAGACCATTTTCATATGTTAGGGAAAGATTAATAACGGAATGTCAAAGGTTTGAAGAAGTGTCTTTTTAAGGAAGCGTTTAAATATATTTTTCACGGTTACCAGAAAGTTTATTACAAATTAGGATTTAGCGATTTCGATTATTTTAATGATAGGTCTTCCAAGCCAAGAATTAATGGTGTAAGGGAGTAACTGGTAACCGATGCGACAAAACTCACCATATAATTGATAGAAAATATACGACACATCAATATCTCAAAATGAGCTGTCCATGTTGTTATTAAAAATATTGTAAAAACAGTAAGTGCATCACATCAGGAGAAATATTTCAACCACAAGCATAGGTCCGACTGTGCTGGGTGTATTGGTTGATTAATTGATTGATTGATTAGTGTTTTACGCCACATTCAGAGCTATTTCAACTACGCTGTGGTGTGAAATTGGTCAAATTACTTTAAGTTATATACATATTTAAAGACAAATTCAATCAGCAGAACCCTAAGCCAATAACTTTAAAAAGAGAAATGAAGTTAACTAAATAGGACCTACATAAGTGTTAAAAATTTTAAATATGTCAATATATTAAATAGTTCAAATTGAGATCTAAAAATTTTAAATATTCTGTTTAAAACTATGTTTATTAGAGTTATTTACAATGAATCATAAAAACTAGATTTTTTGAAACACACCAATCCGTTTAAGGAACTTGATGACAACATCGCCAGCAATGTTGTCAAACAAGTCTTACAATATGGCTGAAAACCACTGCATGCCAGTGAACTGAACATCACTTCAGGTTTTTTTTATTCCTGACAAATACCATAGGTGTCTGTTTGATTTCCATCAATATTGTCAGAAGCAATTACTAATTCCAAGGATTCTGCCAGAAAGTGCATTGAAAGATTGCCAGTTTGTGGCCGCTTATTCGACATAAGGCGATGTTTTCTTCTAAATGTTACACACATTTGTGATAGGTAGTGGATATAAGTTATGGCGATAGCTAGTGGATACAACTTATTGTGATAGCTAGTAGATACAACTTATTGTGATAGCTAGCGGATACAACTTATTGTGATAGCTAGTGGATACAACTTACTGTGAAAGCTAGTGGATACAACTTTGATGAAGTGAAAATCTGAACAGTCTCGTTGTAGATAACATGGACCAACATGATGTATATGAAATTTCATGAGATTTCCAAAAATGGTTTTCCAATCCACGTCAAGTATTTTCAAACAGATGTAAAGGGGGCTCGAAAAATAGGAGAACGAAACAATGCGGTAGTCTTTTTTCGTTGTGGCGTATTTGGTGATATCCAATTATCTGGATTTATGGTATTTTCCTCTGTGATTTAGTGTTTTGCAATAACCCCATAAAAAAAAAATAAAAAAATCAAATTCGACCCCTGACCAGCGGTCCAAGAGACATATGTAAAGAGGAAGAGACATATTCATAGAAAGCATTGTTTTAGATAGCAACTTCTTAGTTTTATCGGACATTATGTTGATATTTGTTTGTAACTGCACAGCAATCTAGGTTATGAAAGATCCAGGATCTTAGATCCTACACACTAAAGACAACACCTGCTAATCTTATACGTCAAAACAAAACCATAACCATCAGATAGATAATATTTCATAGAAGCTATATCATTCCAGAGATCCTTGAAAACGGTATCTAGAATGAGAAAGAAATGCGGTGTCCAATAAAACTAACAAGTTGTTTTACATGCCAACACTTTCTATCTTATCTCGGATGTATTAGTTCCAAAGTTTATTCGAAGAAGCTCACCTGGTGTTACAGTTGGTGTTACCTGAAGCCCACTCACTCTATGCCAAACATATTCTCGACCGGAACTATTTCCCTGTAACATATACCAATATTACTTTAAAATATTTAACGCACTTGGTAACAGTTGGCATTTATGCTCTTTGGATTAGCACGACAATATTAACGATCACTTCATTTCAACAGTAACTGTAATTCTGTCCAAGTAATCTCTTAGATTGGATACATAAATGACATAACAAGTGACATGGCATTTTAGTTAACATCCTCACCTCCTTGTTGAGGAGAGGTTTTATCAAATGTCGATGCCCTCATGGATATGTTGCGACATGTGTTGCAAGATGTGGGACTTTTTTCAAACAAATTTAACTTCCATAACATTTTTTGCATCGCAGCAGTAAAAAAAACGTAATATTACGAAAGCAATTTAGATTGTTGTACGTGCAAGCCCATAGATAGAAGTAAATAATCCTAAGAAGTCTTGGACAGAAACGCTTCTCTTCTGGAGATGGTATTTCAAATCCTGTTTTCATTAAACCACTCTTTGCAAATATCGTGGAATAACATCATTACATTTAGCTGACAAGATTTGACAGGCTTAATGTATTGAACGAAGATGTACTAATGTCCCCACGTCGATTTCATTGTTCACAACTCAGTAAAATATTTCCCATTTGCCGAATGCATCTATTTAATGTATTTTATTTGATTTAATGCACGTAGTAAGCAGCAGTTTATTTCGTGGTATCGTAGAACCTGGTAGATTAGACGATACAAATTACAGAAAAGAAACTCATTTTATTCGTCAATGCTGAATGTATGAATATTCATCTGCAACAGTTTTCTTTTGACTCTGACTTCTTAGAAAATAACATTACAGCAGCTATGAAATGACCGTTAGAATATTGGGATAGGAGAATTGATATAAACCGAATTGATACACCATGTGAATAGGTATCTAGAGTGCAGTCGATTATTGAACAAGTTTTACATTTTGGGATTTTATTACCATTTCCGATGTAAATCCACGTTAGACAAACACACCGTTGGAAAACGGGGAAAACAGGAAGGTTTGAGATTGCTGTTTGAATATAGGGACATGGGTAGAAATTAAATTGTCGGCAAACTGATTGGTCTGACAGCAGTCTAGAGGATCGGTAAACATCCTCAATTTACCGCTGAACCAAAAACCACTCCGGGGTATTTGTACAACGAAAAAGTGTAAAGACATAAGGCTCCCGTGATTAGACGGTTCGATTTGCCTAGTCGCCCAAAAACTCCACTGTTGTTGAAGCTGTACTAATAATGCTAGGGATTCCGGCGACTGGGAACAAGATATTTTTCATGCAGCAATCAGGTCTCTTAATATAAATTGAGTCTAAATTCTGACGCATTTTACCTACGAATATTATTTATTACTCAAGACACTACAAAATAATGTTGTTTCTTTTGCCCCTCACAAATATAAACACGAAACGACTGATGGAAGCGGGGAAGATATGTTGGGCAATTGCAGACTTTGAAGACATTCGTCTAAAACTGTAACAATTAACTGGGTCGAATGAACATATCTCTGTGAACTTGACCTAGTCTACAGCTTGAATTAACACAAATGACCATTGAGTCGCAATTAATATATATAGCATTATTGGTTGGGGGATTCCTATACAACAGGCTACTTTAGCTCAGCCATAACTATCGGGATAATATCCCAGAAGAGACTGTGTCCATTGTATCCAGAAAACTTGGATTGGGAAATAATGACTTCTCAAATCCATTTATGTCAGTGTGGTTAAACCCTGGGACTCTTTTAGAGGGGTGGTCTGTTGCGGAGAATTGGCAGATGGTATTGTGTCTTTATGTGCGTGATGGATTGAATTCATTTGTCAGCAGATATATTTCTGTTTGAGGAATTCTGATGTAACCAAGGAGGGTGTTGCCCTCGCCCTGTCACTGAGCAGGCTTAATTTTCAAAGACCGTTAATCTGATAAACCCATCCCTTACCTCCCTTTAACAGAGGAACTGTTAAGTTTTACTTTGAATACATTCACCATCTAATTGGCAAGGGGTACCAATTCCAATCAGTTCTCGCCTCTAGAGTATATATAAGATATTCCGGGACCAACTGTATTTTGTAATCAGCTCAAAATTGTGAAACGGGACCGTTCTCCAGAAAATTATCTGTCTTGAAACTGTATCAAAATAAATTTCTGGAATGTGCAATGTGTGTATCATTCTGTCTCTTACTCGTAAAATGCTTAAGGACTATTTCATTTTGTTAACACGACCTGTCTTGTAAGTGGCATCGCCCATTTATTCACTCGAACTGTTTCGTTATCGCAGCAGTAAAATGCGTCTTATTACGAAAGCAATTTATACTATTGCAAGTGGAAGCCCATAGATAGAAAGAGGTAATGTACAAAAGTCGTGGCTAGAAACGATTCTCTTCATGATATAATGACTAGTTATCACAAACCCATTCTTTGCAATGATCGTGGAATAACTTTATATATTATATATTGAGCGAGAAAGTGATAAGGTCCTCACGTCCTTACATCTCTTTAGTGTGTTTTATTAGATTTAAGGATTTTTTATTATTGTATATTCCAAAAGTTGAGATTGTGATCTTTATCCCAGAGCAGACCTGATAAAAAAAAAATTGAATTTGAAGACCGTTAACTTTGATGATA
>JAVFBW010124614.1:0-14458 GCA_034783835.1 Mopalia ciliata
TTTTAGTTTTTACTTGATTGTCTGATTTATTATTTTGTTTGTTTTGCTTTTTTGTAACCGTTTGCGTTGATGTAGCTGTGCTTATTCGTTTGGTGTTGAAGTTAACAGCAGAAGGGCTATCATCTCCAGTTGGCCAAGTAAAAAAAGTGTGTGTGGCGATAGACACAGAAACGGCAGTATCTACTCTCATTCTTTAAGGACCAATGTAGATGTGGTCTGGCACTGTAGTTGAATCAGAAGTAAAAAGGTAAGTATTTAGTTTTAATATATTACCATCTTTTCTTGTTGTGAAGCGCTTAACGTTAGCTATACCTTGATCACTGAGCTCGGCGCAGATCTGTTCTTCTGATAGATCAGGGAGATCTTTACCTTTGTCTCGAATGATCCCCTTGCTGCTGTTAAGAGATCTATGAGGTGTAACGGTTACAGGTAACCCCAAAATTGTCAATTTAAGTAAATTGATTGCCTGCTGCTGTCTTCCACCAGAATGTCACCAGACCTCATTTTTGTAACGTTTTTCGGGGTTGGTGCAGTAGCTTTTAAAGTTTTATTCAAAGCAAAAGGCGATATGTTGGTTGCAGACTTATTTTTATCTTCGCTACTTATTAGTAAGAATTTTTGCCAATTTTCTTTCGCTTTTTCAATAGAATTATTTCAACAACTTTTCGTTTTTTTTCCCCGAATTAATTGGGTTGGGAGGGAATGCCATCATAGAAAGACGTGTAAAGTTTCACCACCCATGTCCCCCACTCTCCATGGAGTGCCAACAAGGGCGAGACCCCCCTGCGGTGACCAGCAGGACCAGGTAACATGGCTCCATGAGTGGTATACTTAAGTAGGAAACGAAATCATAATACTGCTCTGCTGGGGGAATTGTACCCCAGCAGAACCCCAAAATATATTTTGTTGTTTCCTACTTAATTGACCCATAAGCCACCTCCTTCTGCAATGATCCGAAATTGAAGGTAGGGTGGAATAAACCTTTTCTTTTTCATAATTTTGCTTTTATTCAACTTTAATTCAATCAATTACAATGGAATTAGTAATGGATCATTGAAGAGGTCGACAACAAGCCGATTGATCGGATCGGGCCAATCTGACCACCCGTCTGAGAGAATATGGAGCCAAAGTCAAGTGTTGGAGCAACATAGCTATATGTCACCCTTTTGCCAGCCAAATTACCCCTCAGTCACCAGGATCTCGTTCTCCACCGACACGGGACGCAACCCACGGCCAACAGGGTGCATCTTTTGCGCCTCTTACGATCAACCGAGGAAGCTGGAGGAGTATGGACAGAAGGTATTATTTTACCACTTTATAAGAAAGGTAATAGAGCTGACCCTCTAACTATAGAGAAATCACCATGACCAGCTGTTTTTCTAAATTATTTACGCATGTCTTAAACAACAGTTTGTGAAATGGTCTAAGGATTACGATAAAATTTCTGATTCACAATTTGGATTTAAGGAAGGTGTTGGTACCACAGATGCCATATTTGTACTGAACGGTTTGCTTTCAACTTATTTGTCAGAAAAAAAACGTGTGTACTGTACATGCATTGATTTTGAAAAAGCATTCGATTGTATTGACAGAAAGGCTTCATGGTATAAGTTACTCAACCACGGGATTAATTGTCAAATGTTATCTCTTATAAAATTTATATATAACCGAGTGAAATCTTGCATATTGCAAAAATGAGTTTTAACTAGGTCATTCGAATATCTGCAAGGTTTAATCCAGGGTGAGGTACTTTCACCTATAATGTTTTCCCTTTTCATTGAGGACTTAGAATCGTTCCTTTTGTTTAACACTGATAGTGGTATGTTGCTAAATGAACTAACAATTAATCTTATTTTGTTTGCGGATGATATTGCTGTGTTTTCTGATTCAATAGAAGGGTTGCAAGACAAATTAGACAATATAAAGACATTATTTTCGTTATTTTTTGGGATAACACTTTCTAAGTGTTTTCTAACAAAAATAACGAAAATACTGTTAATCTTCACTTTCTAAAAGACACTAAAAATATTTCAATATAAAGACATATTGTGATAAATGGGGTTTAACTGTGAACGTAGGTAAAACGAAATGTATGGTTTTTAAGAGAGGTGGCCCAATTAAAAAAAATGAAAGGCGGTATTACAAAGGTTCTCTTTTAGAAAACCTAAATACATTTTGTTATTTGGGCTTAGTTTTTATCTCAAATTGTAATTTTTCAAAAGCTCAGATAACGTTAGATGACCAAGCATCGAAGGCATTAGGCACTTTAGGTTTTAACTTAAGAAAATAGGAAATATATCCAAAAATCGCCTGTCAGTTGTTCGATGCATTTATTGGCGCAATCCTTCGTTATGCTTGTGAGGTCTGGGGCTTCCACCCTGGCCCAGCAGTGGAAAAGGTACAATTAAAATTTTGTAAACAAATATTGTGTGTAAACAGGTCGACGCCAAATGCTGCTGTATATGGTGAATTAGGACGCTATCCTTAGTATGAAATGCGGATTTATGCTATTGTGAAATATTGGTTTAAAATTTTGTAAAGTAACAATATCCTCATAGTGAACGTCCTTAACAGCTTGTTTAGCTCCGCCAATCATGGATGTGTACATTGGTGTTCGCTGTTGAGGGATACCTTACAAAATTATGCATTTGGGGCGTTTGTCTTTTCCCCGGGAGTGTTTCATTGAAAAATGTCTTCCCACTGTTTGAAAAAAGAGTAAAAGATTGTTTTATCCAAAACGGGCATAGAATGTTGGATTCACCCGAACTGAATATCTATAAATATTTAAATGACGATTTCTCACACCGTCCCTATCTAAGATAAAGAATGTCCCAAGCAGAATTGCCCTATGTCGACTTCGTACATCATCACATAGGTTAAAAATAGAAATGGGCCGTCATGATCCGCAAAATGTCAAAGGAATGCATAGATTATGTAATTATTTTACTTTAAATGTTATAGAGGACGAGTTCCATTTTATGTTTATCTGTCCTGTTTTTGATGATCTCCGAAAACTGTACGTACCTAAATATTATTGGAGAAACCCAAGTGTATACAAACTTATCCAATTACTGTCATCGCTTTCAAAAATTACTCTTTGTCGTACAGGTAAATATATCAGACTTGCAACGTCGAGACGGAACGAACAATAATCATATCGGACTCATGCATACTGACAGCTTATTGTAATCATATTATTTTCATGATGTATGTAAATGTGTTCATCTACTCTTTGTTACCAAAATGCGAGAAGCATAAATTATGCTTAAGAAAATAAATTCCAATTCAATTCAATATACAATAAACAGAAACTGTAAATAGGGGTATATGCACATTGGGCAGACTGCTAATCCTCTGAAAATATCTGTACCTGTATTAAATTGATTGTCAAAACACGGCTGTTGTAAATAATGTAGTCAAGTTTTATAATCAAATATAATGGCCTTCTTGTTCAATTTTTTTTATCTGGTCTGTTCTAGGATAAAATTTTTGTACTCTTGTTTAAGTAATTTTCACTCCGTCTTAATTCCCTGGAAATGAATTGTTGCTATAACAAGAATTTCTAAATAAAATTGTTATTTATATGACAAAAGGTTCATTATCAGAACCAGTCTTTACCATAGGCCCACTTGGCATTCACAGAGGGGTATGCTGAGAGAACGGAAACGAAAAAAACGTACCTCATGCTCAGAATACTTTGAGAAGAAATAAGATGAACGTCTTTAGGGAAAGAAATGTGGAAAGCTGGTGGGTAACATTGTAAAAACAAATAACTTTTGTTTTTGAAACTATTGTCTTGTACATCAAACAAATGTAAAAAAAAAAAAAAAACATTTCTGATACACGGGATTAAACCACCGGGTCAATTTTTTCCCGTTTCACCCTTGCCCCAGCTGCCGACAAAACGGGGCTATAATTTTATTGAAATATCCAGTAAGTCAACAGCCTGATATTAAGCTATAAACACTCACACGATAATGATCTCTCGTTGTTCGTTCTGTTGGAAATTGCTTTTCTGCTACTCTCAAAAGACCAAAATCCTTTACGATCTCAATTATTATATTGTCCATTGTTTTCATCGTCGCCATTCTGGCTATGGCTTTCATAGTCGCCATTTAAGTGGGTTAACGAGACACTTGAAGTGAATATTTGAGCACTATGGCAGAATCAAGTCAGGGGCTTGCTAGCAGGTAACATAAAAAATACAGAGACAAATACGCCGATTTACTTTTAAACCTTGTTTTTGGATAACGTCGGAGGAAACAGAGGGTTTAGGTTAGGGAGTGTATCCAGTTATGGTTTGATGCTTCAATGGTGTTTTTGAGAAAAACCGACCGACACGGCTCTACACCCATGTTTTTTTTTAAGGCTTGGCCAGTTACCAATACACATACCCGATCTCCGACTTAGGCAATCTCCTGCAAGATTAACGGCAGGCAGAAAGATCTCTGCAGCCTGTAGGCCTACATTGCAGTAGCGAGGTACTATAATGTTTGGTTAAATGAGGCTAGGGTCAAGGCAAATTTAAATTTTCTGCATTAGTATCACTGGTTCATGGGATATAAAATTGCTTTTGTATGTATTTACTTTGATTTGCTTGGCCGGTGCCCTGTGATATGTTGCCCAGTTTATACATTCATATAATAACTAATGAACTTGATCACAATTGTGACAGACCCCGTATTTGCGCATTGATCATGTATTTTACATGGGAAGGGGAGTTTGGACTGGTATTATTTTGACAAGAACTCGGTTTCATAATCGTTTTTTTTTAATTCCGAGTATTTATCAGCCAGTCAGACAAGTAAATAGTTTGCATTAACCGTAACATAAACTATGGGCTTAAATCTTTGTTGTATTTCAATTGCTGCATGTTGATCGATTATCAACGCCCTACGTTTCAAACAACTCTATAATCTAAATTTTATTTATTTAAATGCATTTAAAGTACTTCTTTATGTTAAAAAAAAACAAAACATTAAATACATCGGTATAAAAAGAAACCAAAAAAAAATATGTGGTGAATCAAACTTATTGGTAATGCAAGAAATTGACTTGTCTTTTCAATGTATGCAGCGGAAGTCCCGTGCTGTTTGGTTAAATGCCATACAGGAGGAGAGCTGTTTTGATGTTGAGTTATTTATTCTGACTGACAAACATGCTCTTTATATTCTAGTTACAAGTGTTGGCTGGTGGCAAAAGCTAATGCACTTATTATATACATCCATATTCGTGCATAACTATATAACAACAGGAGCAAATGGGAATTTATTACTAGGGAAGACAAAGTACATAAAGTTTATAATATCCATTAAATGTTTAAAATCATTATAATCTTCTCAGTGGGCGCATCATCTGGTACAATTCGCAAGAACTGTTTTGTGCATGGGGTGAAAGTTCCATACTGTTTAAGTTAACTAAACCCAAGCGGACAGGTATTATATTGGCATAATAAACTAATAAAACAGTAGTTGATATAAGTAGTAAATGCCCACCGTGAACGGCATACGGCGGTTTGGACTTATTGTGATCGATGTAGGTAAGTACAACTCAGTTTTTGACGTTGACATGTCATCGGTGCCATTTAAAAGCTACAGCTTAATACCTGTGTAGTTTCATGACGAAAGTCACCAAGCAGCGGAAAATATTCACTCAAGGTTTGTTTATGACTGGACTATAATAAGCAAGGGATTTAGCGGTATTTAATGATACCAAAATATACCCTTCCGACATCGTTAAAAAAAGTATTTAAATACCTTGGGCAGATATACCAAGCTGCAAAATATGATTGCACAGAAAAGCACGACAGAGATTTAACTACCCCGTGCTGTGCTGCAAGGGGAAAAAAATATGAGAGTCACGCCTAAATGAACACAAAAAACGCATTGAACACCGATGGTTTCCTACATCGTCATTTACAAAGAAACACAGATGAGAAAACGACCGATAACTGGATACCGTCCCTTAAAGGTAATATCAGACCTACCCCAAATTCTTTTTCTATTTCACCTTTCTCTGTTAACTTTCGATTCACATAGCTGGTCAGATCATCCGCGCTCACCAGTGTAAGTGACTGTCTGAGTTCCAAGTTGTTGCTGTATGTGACTCCACCGTCTTCCGGACTACTTTCTTCTGTGGTTATTCCTAAAACACAAGACAGTTGCATCGTCACTCTCAATATACCCCACTACAGAATACACCAGACATCTCTGATGCAAACTGATCCGCGTCCGTGGCTCAGTGGTAGTGAATGCGCTTTCTAAACTGAACCTGCTTCGATTTACCGTTCAAGGGACCTGTCCGCCTGTCGACCATCAGGTATATGAGCGAGTTACATGTTGTGGCTCCGGCAATCGCGGGGTTGTTTTTACCAGGTTTCTTCCCGGTTTCCCACAGTATAAAAGCTATGTACAGTGTAAAGTGGACAATTCGTCGTCATATAAGTGAAATACCTTTGAGTACGACTTTAAACACCAATCACACAGACAATCAAATAAACTGATGCAGACTGTGGTCTGATAATCTAAATCAGATTACGATTGTAGGCTGTTATGTACGGAGTGGTAGAAACCTCAGGACAAAGATTAAAAGTTAAAAGAAATGATGACCTGTGATCGGTGGTACTGCTTCGGTGTCTACAAAGCTCATGTTCACCGGTCCACCGGCTTTACTTATCTTCGGCTTCCTCCTTAAAGGTAAAACAATGATATAATTTATTTCCTTGGTCCATTTCTTAGTTTGTAAAGTGATACAAAATTAGCAACATTTTCTTGGTCCGATGTTTTGCGCGATGGAGAAATAAATCATAAAAAATGAGTTTTTATTGGTAACTTCATATTCGCTTAACTAAGAGGTAATCTCCATTTTATACAACGGTTATAGAACCGTGCATATCAAACCAGGCCATTCCGTGACGCCTTTGGCTGCATCTGGATTTGTCGGCACCAATCAGAGATCGCATCACTCCCTACCTATTACTTCACTTAACAGATAACGTAGCTGTATCAATTCCGGTTTGAGATGCACGGTTCACCATGCGCTGTTATGGAGAGTGGCTGTCGAAGATCTTATGATTGCTAAGATTGTGGAGTCTCTCATTTGATTCGAACCACTGAGAAATCCCATCAAATTTACCTTCATTAAAGGTGATAATTGTCTCTAAAATATATTTTTTTTTTTTATTTTTGGGGGCCAAACGGACTCATTGAGTCAGAAATTACCAAACCGTTTCCTGCTTGATATACTCAAATAACATACATGTATACAATATCTGTAAATGATGTGTCTTACCGTCTTCTCTGAATGAAAAACAACAGAGCGATTGCCACCAGAATCACCACCAGCGAACCCACAGCAACGCCACCAATTGCACCGGGGCCCAGTGATTTATTATCTATATGCAAGAAAAATATTTTGATTATCACACAGTTTAATCAACCCACTGCAAACTTTAATCTCGAAAAAAGTCATAAAAATCTCATACAATCTTGCTGTCTACTCTCCCCAATCCCACCTGCTTCATTGCACTATGACCGAACAGTTGTGTCTTTTTTAAGGCTTTAATACCCAAAGATGTTTTAAAATGCTTACCATCAGGGTTCTGTATTTGCTTTAACACTTCTTGACAGTTAACCCCCGTGAATGGAGAGGCACAGCTACCAGCACCACAGTCACCTGACTCCCTGTCACAATAACTGTTATTAGTACAATGACAATCCTTAAGACAACCAGCCCCAAACGTGTTGTTCTGACACTCTGCAAATAACGACATGATTTTAACCATGAGTATAATAACGCTGTTACAAATTTATTAATCCATAAGCAAACAATTATATTACTGTAGTTCATAAATTAAACAGTTTTATTACTGTAGTCCATAAGCTAAACAGTTCTATTTCTGTAGTCCATAAATTAAACAGTTCAATTTATGTAGTCCATAAGTTAAACAGTTTTATTTCTGTAGTCCATAAGTTAAACAGTTATATTACTGTAGTCCATCAGCTAAACAGTTTTATTAATATAGTCCATAAGCTAAACAGTTCTATTTATGTAGTCCATAAATTAAACAGTTCTATTTCTGTAGTCCATAAATTAAACAGTTTTATTACTGTAGTCCATAAGCTAAACAGTTCTATTTCTCTAGTCTATAAATTAAACAGTTCTATTTCTGTAGTCCATAAGTTGAACAGATCTATTTCTGTAGTACATAAGTTAAACAGTTGTATTTATGTAGTCCATAGGTTAAACAGTTGTATTTATGTAGTCCATAGGTTAAACAGTTCTATTTATGTAGTCCATAAGTTAAACAGTTATATTTCTGTAGTCCATAAGTTAAACCATTCTATTACTGTAGTCCATAAGTTAAACAGTTCTTTTTCTGTAGTCCATAAGTTAAACAGTTCTATTGATGTAGTTAATAAGTTAAACAGTTATATTTCTGTAGTCCATAAGTTAAACAGTTCTATTACTGTAGTCCATAAGCTAAACAGTTCTATTTCTGTAGTCCATAAGCTAAACAGTTCTATTATTTTAGTCCATAAGCTAAACAGTTATATTCCTTTAGTCCATAAGCTAAACAGTTATATTCCTTTAGTCCATAGGTTAAACAGTTATATTTCTGTAGTCCATAGGTCAAACAGTTCTATTTCTGTAGTCCATAAGCTAAAGAGTTATATTACTTTAGTCCATAAGTTAAACAGTTATATTTATGTAGTCCATAGGTTAAACAGTTCTATTACTGTAGTCCATAAGTTAAACAGTTCTATTACTGTAGTCCATAAGTTAAACAGTTCTATTACTGTAGTCCATAAGCTAAACAGTTATATTACTTTAGTCCATAAGTTAAACAGTTATATTTCTGTAGTCCATAGGTTAAACAGTTCTATTACTGTAGTCCATAAGTTAAACAGTTATATTACTGTAATCCATAAGTTAAACAGTTCTATTTCTGTAGTCCATAGGTTAAACAGTTATATTTATGTAGTCAGAAAGTCAAACAGTTATATTTCTGTAGTCCATAAGATAGACAGTTATATTTCTGTAGTCCGTAAGTTAGACAGTTATATTTATGTAGTCCATAGGTTAAACAGTTATATTTCTGTAGTCCATAAGCTAATCAATTATATTTCTGTAGTCCATAAGTTAAACTGTTCTATTTCTGTAGTCCATAAGCAAAAAATTATATAACTGTAGTCCATAAGTTAAACAGTTATATTTATGTAGTCCATAAGTCAAACAGTTATATTTCTGTAGTCCATAAGTTAGACAGTAATATTACTTTAGTCCATAAGTTAGACAGTAATATTACTTTAGTCCATAAGTTAAACAGTTATATTTATGTAGTCCATAAGTCAAACAGTTCTATTACTGTAGTCCATAAGTTAAACAGTTCTATTACTGTAGTCCATAAGCTAAACAGTTCTTTAACTGTAGTCCATAAGCTAAACAGTTCTTTTACTGTAGTTCATAAGCTAAACAGTTCTATTTCTCTAGTCTATAAATTAAACAGTTCTATTTAAATTATATAGTTCTATTTCTGTAATCCATAAGTTTAACACTTCTATTTCTGTAGTCCCTAAGCTACACAGTTCTATTAGTGTAGTCCCTAAGCTAAACAGTTATATAAGTTTAGTCCATAAGCTAAACAGTTGTATTACTTTAGTCCTTAAGCTAAACAGTTCTATTGCGAAACAAAAAAACTGAAATAAAAAACCCAAATCATTACCTATATTACATAACTTGGATTCAAAGCCAGGTTGACATCCATGGATACATTTTCCATCAACCTTGTCACAATGAGCCGTTGCCAAACAATGTCCACATTTCGCTGAACAGTTTTCACCATAATACCCATCAACACATTCTACGAAGCATGAACAAAATAAAGCTTAAATGTATTTTGAAATATATTCTCTGTAATCTGGGATGTCATAGAAATCTATTTAAAAAAAGATATAAATGTAAAAAAAAAAAGGTAACTTACTGATATTATGTAAATAGTATATATTTCTTACAAAACACAGGACATTTCCCAAACTAAATTCGTGGATAATTTCTGCTAATTGTTTTATTCAAGACACAGCTGATGTTCCCGATCATGCTCGTTTGGAGATCATTGTTTTATACCCCTGTGACACAACACATGCAACGTATAGCTGTAATAATATATATAACGGTAAAAAAAACCCATTAAAAGCGGCCAGGGGAGAACAAGAGCTCAAGTGAGTCGCAATATACGCCCGAAGAAATCTTACCACATGGAATATTAAAATTGAGTTTAAATAAAATCCACCGGGTGACAGCATGTCTAGACAAGAATACACCAAACAAAATCCTACACGGCATCTTTGACATGTGGAATATCTTAACTCTGCCTTGTCAAATGCAACAGTCATACCTGGTACTAAGTTTGATTCGGACGGACGGACGGACGGACGGACGGACGGACGGACGGACGGACAGACAGACCCATAACATAATAAGCCCTGTCAAATGACAGGCGTATAAAAATGTAGGATGTAAAAAATAGAAATGGCAACGCATAATAGGACCAAAACAGTTGTCGTTTTAGCGTCTCTAAATATGTCAATACTCACCAGTACACATGGGACCTGTAAATTGGTCAACACAAGCGCCGGGACAAACACCATTGGTTTTGTTACAGACTTGATCGTCAAAACACCGACCACAAGATCGGGAGCAGTTTGAACCATAGCGACCATCTACGCACTCTGCAAACATGTGAATAGAGGATATAAAATGATATGCTGTATAAGTTGTTGATTCAGTCAATGACTTAGAGCAAAAAACCGCATGTCTCACGGACACCCTTTGTTTCAGAAAAGAAAACTGAACAAAAAAATATGAATTTAATAATCAGCCATATCACATGGCAAGATGGAGCGTTATCCTATGCTATATAAAATAAATTCAGGCAATTAGTAACCCTACTGTGACACATGTGACAGCCAAGTTCTCGTCCATTCTTTCAATCAACCTCTGCTCGTATGTTGTATTAGATATGTTATAAATTATCTCCATTTATATGATATGTTTCATATCCATCATCTTTGCGCCCATTATTACACCCGTGGTTATCTTTCAAACGACATCACATCGCTATATATTTTTACTTTTTACTTACCTACTTGGGGTATGGAATATTATAACATATCTGTTTTAGATTAGAACAACAAATATCCAAGGCCGTATTTAAAGTCCTAAAGCTAAAGTTAGCATTGTAACCTCAAACCTTGGCAAAGCTCCGGGGTATATCCATCCTCACATCCACTAACACAAATTCCGCTGTCTTTGTTACAAGGTTGTCCTTCTTTACAGTCACCACATGTATTGGAACAGTTGACACCATACCAACCGTCTTCACAAACTGAATGAAACAATATTTAAATATTTTCTTTGGGCAGGTTTCTGTAAACACCAAAAAATTATCATATCAGCAGTATTTGTGTGAATGACTATTTGAACTCGGCAGAGGATTTAAGGTCTCTACATTTATCTCCAAGCATAATTGAGCTTTTCCACGCACACAGCTCAATGTAAAGAATATAACATTACTAAGTTCATACCTCGGCAACCAGGGCCATCATATCCCTTACGACATCCACTGCCACAGTGTCCTGTCACCTTGTCACATACTTCATCCTTCTGGTCACAGTTACACAATGCGTCACACTGAACTCCAAACCAATAATCAGAACATCCTAAAATAACACCGAAACATATGTTAATCCGGCCTTTACAGTGTCATACATTCACTTATATATTTCGTGTTGGGTTTGAGAAACTGCCGATTATAACTTTTTTTTATAAAACAATGGAGAGAAAATACTTTTAAACAATCAGCTTTAATAAAATATACGTTCATAATTCAGATTAATAAAACTAGAGCTTTGAACTTCCTATCTCTGATAAAGCTTGGATAAAGCTAGAAAGTATTATGTCATAGATAATGTAGCGCATAAGTAAAAACATGTTTGTGAGGGCTGTCTGAGGTTAGCAGTCAGAAGTTAGCTATTCGCCAGGGGCCATCTCTAATTTACCAAAAAGTCAAATAAATGATATCTGGACAGATTTATGCATAACTACACATCTACCTTTGCACGGTCACTGATATTCGTACATGGATGTAGCTTAAAAAGATTATTTTGCAACATTTTGGCACGAAAAACTGTTCAAGAAGTGATCAAACATACAGGACAGGCATTTACAGATAGGCCAATAATATTTTGTTCCTATTGAAAATAAACCAATAATTCTACGTTTCCAGACGTTTCCAAGACAAAATAAATTAAACAGTGGTGAAAATGCTTCTTAAAAACCAAATAAACCGACTATTGATTATCCTATGTGTGCGAACCCAAAACAACTGTATATCCTGTTTCTAAACCCAAATCAACTGATTATTCTATGTTTCCAAACCCAAATTAACTGAATATCCTATGTTTCCGAACACAAATCAACTGAATATCCTATGTTTCCAAACCCAAATTAATGGAATATCCTATGTTTCCAAACCCAAATCAACTGATTATTCTATGTTTCCAAACCAAAATTAATGGAATATCCAATGGTTCCAAACCCAAATCAACTCTTTATTCTAAGTTGCCAAACCCAAATCAACTGATTATTCTATGTTTCCAAACCCAAATTAATGGAATATCCAATTTTTCCAAACCCAAATCAACTGATAATTTTATGTTTCCAAACCCAAATTAATGGAACATCCTATGTTTCTAAACCCAAATTAATGGAATATCCTATGTTTCCAAACCCAAATCAACTGATTATACTATGTTTACAAACCCAAATCAACTGATTATCCTATGTTTCCAAACCCAAATTAATGGAATATCCTATGTTTCCAAACGCAAATCAACTGATTATTCTATGTTTCCAAACCCAAATTAACTGAACATCTTATGATTCAAAACCCAAATTAACTGATTATTCTATGTTTCCAAACCCAAATCAATGGAATATCCAATGGCTCCAAACCCAAATCAACTCATTATTCTAAGTTGCCAAACCCAAATTAATGGAATATCCAATGTTTCCAAACCAAAATCAACTGATTATTCTATGATTCCAAACCCAAATCAACTGATTATCCTATGTTTCCAAACCCAAATTAATGGAATATCCTATGTTTCCAAACCCAAATCAACTGATTACCCTATGTCTCAAAACCCAAATTAATGGAATATATTATGTTTCCAAACCCAAATCAACTGATTATTCTATGTTTCCAAACCCAAATTAATGGAATATCCAATGTTTCTAAACCCAAATCAACTGATTATCCTATGTTTCCAAACCAAAATTAATGGAATATCCTATGTTTCCAAACCCAAATCAACTGATTATCCTATGTTTCCAAACCCAAATTAATTGAATATCCAATATTTCCAAACCCAAATTAACTGATTATTCTATGTTTCCAAACCCAAATCAATGGAATATCCAATGTTTCCAAACCCAAATCAACCAATAACTCTATGTTTCCACACCAAAATTAATGGAATGTCTTATGTTTCCGAACCCAAATAAACTGATTATCCTATGTTTCCAAACCCAAATTAATTGAATATCCAATGTTTCCAAACCCAAATTAACTGAATATCATATGTTTCCAAACCCAAATCAACTGATTATTCTATATTTCCAAAAACAAATTAATGGCATATCCAATGTTTCCAAACCCAATTCAACTGTTTATTCTATGTTTCCAAACCCAAATTAACTGAATATCCTATGTCTCTAAACCCAAATTAACTGATTATCTATGTTTCCAAACCCAAATCAACTGATTATTCTATGTTTCCAAACCCAAATAGAGGAATATCCAATGTTTCCAAACCCAAATCAACTGATTATTCTATATTTCTAAATACAAATTAATGGCATATATAATGTTTCCAAACCCAATTCAACTGATTATTCTATGTTTCCAAACACAAATCAACTGAATATCCTATGTCTCTACACCCAAATTAACTGATTCTTCTATGTTTCCGAACCCAAATTAACTGAATACCCAACGTTTCCAAACCCAAATTAACTGATAACTCTATGTTTCCAAACCCAATTTAATGGAATATCCAGTGTTTCCAAACCCAAACTAATTATTATTCTGTTTCCAAACCCAAATTAATGGACTATCCAATGTTTCCAAACCCAAATCAACTGATTATTCTATGCTTCCAAACCCAAATTAATGGATTATCCAATTTTTCTAAACCCAAATCAACTGATTATTCTAAGTTGCTAAACCCAAATTAATGGAATATCCAATGTTTCCAAACCCAAATCAACTGATCATTCTATGTTTCTAAACCCAATTGAATGGAATATCCATTGTTTCCAAACCCAAATCAACTGATTATCCTATGTTTCCAAACCAAAATTAATGGAATATCCTATGTTTCCAAACCCAAATCAA
>JAVFBW010124625.1:0-15681 GCA_034783835.1 Mopalia ciliata
CGTATACCTGTTGCGTATACCCATGTATTGGGTATATCTAAATGGGTACATGAAACGGTGTCGGCTTGGGTTGGGGGCGCCTAGGGGGGTGGCGCCCCTCCTCTGGTTGTCTATTGCGCATATACAATTGGCAAAAGCTTGCGTACGTGGAGTGCTATCTGCTTGATATATACAAGAAGGCAATCGGAACTACCACTGGGACCCTCCGAGGGGGTGGGAGGGTCCCCAGGAAAAAAGTGCGCTGACGCCCCCATCGGTTATAATATTACATTGTTTGCAGTCTTTGTCTAAATTTGCACTTTCAATTGATTTTGAAAAATTTTGTCATTCAATGTTCAATAATGATTTTATTCTAAAGACATTTTGCTTTATTTTTCACAAATGCACATTTATGAATTTAGAAAATCAGCAAACGAAGGAAAAATGCAAATGTTTGGTTACCTCAAAAAATTTTACAGGACCAATCTCAAGGCTATAAATCCTCAATCTAACTTACAATATGACAGTCAGTTACACATGTTATAGCAGTGCACCCTTGAATTACGATCTGTGACAAAGAATAAAAAAGGAAATGGCTAATTTGCTGGCATGTAACATGGTTCAGAATTGTAAAAGGTTATCAAATAGAGATATTTAGTTCTGATTATTTGTCTGGTTTATAACTCAACCCTGCACTGGGTGTTTTGGTAATAACAAATATACTGTACCTGCTGAACTCAGACTGTGACTGTTTCCATCCCTGTCGACAATCTCTGATATATCTCTCAACTTGTGTGGAACTTCGCAACCAATTGTAAGGTGGTAAATTGAGGTCTGTGTTTGGACTGAGAAAGTTTGCCTCTAGGAACACATTAGCCCCTTTCCTATCATCTACTGACTGGACATCACAGCGAGGCCTCCATTCCATTACCTGTCCATGAATCTCCTGTAGAAACAGAGAAAGAAACTGGATAAACTATCATACTGTGTAATTCTCAGGATGAGTTGCGCAAAATGATTGACAGTGATTGTCAGAGGTGTTTATAGTTCTGAGGATGGAAAATTTTAGCAAATTTTGACAAACATTGAAGAAGCTACATGTGATAAGCTGTGTAATGATCATGCTGTAAATGTCTCGCCCGCCTGCTTCACCACAGCATGTCATTTGTTGGTGAAAAGTGTCATCATGTGACATGCCAACAAACTTTTGGGATAGTCCAATTCATTTAAATGATTACATCCCTACATTCTGACAATCCTATGTTCCGACACCCCTATGTTCCGACAGAGCCATTGTAGAATTGGTTTGTCACTTTAAATTTGTTTGTTTGTTTGATTGGTGTTTAACGTCGTACTCAAGGGTATTTTACTTATATGAGGACGGGCACAAATACAGAACGTCGTAAACAAATCTGCTTCCTGTTACCCTTAAGCTCTGTGAACACCAGGGCAACAGAAAGCAACCTCTTTTCTCGCCTCTTACGAGCGACCGAGGAAGCCGAGGGAGTATTCTGCAGGGCCATGGCCCACCCGCTCCCTCACAGGGTTTGCTTGATTGGGGTTTAACATCATACTCAAAGCTTAGGCAACCTGTCATCCCTAGAATAAGAATGTGTAAAGAAATTGTTTCTTAGGAGTATTTCCTTACCATTTTGTGTGTCTTCGTTTTACAGCACAGCACAGGAAATTAATTTCTGTTGGTGTATTTACAAAAATTATGTCAACAAAATACTCCAGAATACACCTTGTAGACGGGTCTGCTTAGGACTGTCTCTATCAATACACAACAATATATAATCCATAAAACATTGGGCATAGATCAAACAAAATTTTACTACATAACATGAAAACAACGGACCAGACCAGAGATTCTTTGATATGAAAATTAGTCAGCAATCACCAATTATGCCTTGGGACATCTGACAATATACTCTTGTTATGGAGTAGAGTCAATTATGGAGACTAATAACAATAACTGAATGGTGACATGACATGATGCTACCTAATCAGTTAGCTGAATGATGTATTATGTTTCAAGTTGAATATCAAGTATTGGACTTTCAGCTGCATTGTCTACTTGATTGATCTGTGACAAGCATTAGACTTAGTGGTTCTTACAGCCATGAGAGGCCAGACATAAATCATGGGTGATAAAAATTAGCCACATTTTGCTGGCCATATGATTTTGTTTGTTTGTTTGACAGGCCTGTGCTGTAAGGGAGAACGGACAGAATGGGTATCCCCATGGTTATGCAAACTTAATTCCAAATTGTTTGCAGACTTCATCTAAATTTGCAATTTGCCACTGATATTGACAAATTTAGTCATCCGATAATCAATGAAGTATGTTATTGTTAGCAATTTTGCTTTATTTTTCACAACGGCAGTTATATGTATTTAACAAATTAGCGGACCAGGGGAAAATGCAAATGTAGGTTATCTCACAAAATTTCAGAGGACCAAATTTAAGGTTATGCTGGAAAATATTACAGCACAGGTCAGGTATATGGCAATTAATTGTCCATGTCAGAATGATCCTTTCTATTTCTTCTGGCATGTTAAAACCGTCTGGATATTATATAGCATGGGTGATAACAAATTTTTTTTTTTTGCTGGCCATGGTAAATCTGTGATTTTTTTGCTTGTTTGACTTGGGTTTAACGTCTTACTCATGGGTAATGAATTGTTCTGCTGGTTAAAGCCGTGTGAATATTATACAGCATGGGTGTCTAAGTCCATTAGTCAAGCGTGTTCCCCCTCACCAGTTAAATAAAGAGATAAGATTGATTGATTGCAGTTTCACACTGTGCTCAAGGGTATTTAACTTACACAATAAAAATGTTTGACCAAACATATATTATTAACACAAATAATATCAGATAGTCAACATATATGGGTAGCGAAGCAAGGTTGTTTTTTGATTCCAATCATTAGACTGATTTAAATCATTGTGAGCCTAAGTGCATTAAGATTCTACAGTAATAGGCTCAGTGGAGGAAAGAAACCAAGTACTGATGTATATAACATTTCAATGTTTGATTGGTGTTTTACGCCATACTTACAGGAATTTCATTTACATGATGGCCATGTATTCCAAAAATAATTGACACTAGAGCAACCATAAAATGTGAAGTGTTTCCATAATGTTGGAAAGTTCATCTTCCTTCACTGTGCTAGGAAAAGTTAAACTTTTTATTACAATCCCTTAAAAAAACCCTGTCCTTCTATTCATGGATAATAAACTGATTGATATATTCACTGGTGTATAACTATACTCAAGGATGTTTTATACAGGATGTAAAAAGTACACTTGCACAACCATAAGATGTTAAGTGTTTGCTTTGGTTTGAAATTAAATGTTCCTCTATTGTATAGCGGAGACAATATGGCTACGCTTGAAAAATACAACTCCTAGAGGGTTAAATGCAGGTATATTTGATTATTTGCCATTGCATTGACTGGAGATGTCAGTAGGTTACCTATAACAAATCATAAAACTATATATATATATATTTAGAAACTTGTTTCTGGGAGTTAAGTTTATGTAGAATATGATATAATTAATCGGTTTAAATTAATCAACTTCCCTGCATGAGTGTGATTACGTTTTAGAACTATATTGTCACAGTCATTTAATATGACAGATTAATAATAATATTCAGTATATTTTGTTTTCTAAGATTGCTCAGACCACCATCTATTTCTTTGGAAATCTAATGCGTAACATCAAATTACATGTAAGAAAACAGCAATACCAGAGGGGTTAACCTTGTTACAGGTTGAAGTGATCCAATCATTTTACTAATAAGTGGTGAGACTGTGGGGGCGGAATCTAATTCTTCACCCAGTAGGGGGCACTTCATAGGGTTCGGTATATCTTACCACAAGATGTATAAACTACCACATCTGTGTGATAACTTGGTACAAAGGTGCTGGGTGGATAGTTAACAAAAAACAGAAATTTAAGCCAACTAAATAGTACATCTTTCCAGATGAGAACTCATTCAAAGGTTTGTCTAAGTAATAGTCCATTTCTACAATCCTAAACTACGAAAAGGTGTAACTGTGGTTTACTTTGAATGGATTATTAAGGGGTAGAGGAAACAGTGGGATATCAGCATCAAAAGTTGATTGATAGTTGTTTCAAGCCAATATTAATGGCATTTTACTGGTAACACAACGATAATGCCACACACAACACAACCATCAAACATGTCTTGTTTTGCTCTATTCGAAACTTAATGTTCACTCAGTGCAAAGCGAAGGCTGTATGAGTAAGCATGAAACTACTGCCTTTTACCAGATGACTCGAATACAGATTGATTAATTAGCATTTTATGCTGTGCTCAAGGGTATTTCCCTTATATGAGGGCAGTGTATTTCAACAATGGTGGATACTTGAATAACAATGAAGTTCAACCACAGATCAACTTAGCGTAAAATAAAATAAATGCAACTCCGAATAGATAAACCGAAATATAGAATACCAAAAATGACTTCCAATATTTTTATTTTATAGAACAACAATAAAATGTAAAGTATTCTGATAAAAATTGAAATTGAATCTTCCTCCAGTGCTAAGACAGTGTTGCTACTCTTCTACAATGTGGCCTTAGCTAGCGGGCCTTGAGAGAAAAGAACAGACACATATGCGTGGTATCATATAATAGATAAATTATTGAATAGCTCTGACTTTACTGTAACATATGTAACTACTTTTGATTGGTCGACCTAACTTCCCTAAAGACCTTTGGGTGATCCACCTGGTTAATAAATGAGGATTTATTCAACACCTTATGATAACACTTATCAAGAAATGGCCACATTAGTGTGTAATAAGAGACTAGGAACTGCAGGTGGTCAGCTTTATCAGGGAGTACATATGCTATGGAGAACATTCCCTCAAAACTGTTCGAGGTTTGCCAACTAATAATGGTCATACAGAGGCTGACTGGATGGATAGTATCTGTGTATATAAAGGTGTTTCTTCAAAGCTCAAGGCAAACTACATAATTGATAAGTTTTTGCAGATTTCTGGGAATTCAAAAAAGCTTCTTTTTTTAAACAAGATCACATCAGGAGGATATTTCCTTCCATATATAACCATTCTATATAAATATAAATTTATCATTGGTAATTTTGACTTTTGCATTGCCTATTGATCTGTTTTCTTGTGGGATATGGTTACACTAAATGCCACTTCATGCCCAACACATGTCCAATTGCCACAGGTAGAATTGTGAGAATTTGTCCACCGGTCAAACGGATCCGTAGTTTATGACAGTTACTAGCCTCTATAAATCAAAGAGAGATGTCTGTGAAATATTTTGTCCATTGGAGTAGTCGTGTAAATCAGTGGGTTGCCAATGATATGCAACTGGTATTGGATCAGCCAGAAATCTTATCCCTGTTGAGAAGTAAACCAAGGCAGCTGAAGTATGAAAACCATTTTGGTTAAGTAACAGCGAAAATGGCATATTGGTTTGATACCAATCCAGGCAAGGGCTTAGGCAGAGGGGTGTCCACCGTTCAAATAGACACCTTAGATTGAACAATTTAACAAGAAACTTAAACATGCAGGTGATAGGGAAACTGTCAAATTGGACACCCAGATGCTTAATAAATCAAGGAAATGACCATTTTGGACACTATATGTTTGATTTCTGACTAAGCCCCTGAATCAATGTCTTCATTATTCCATCTTTAACGCTTTGTCCAAGTATTCATGGACTTTCAACAACATTGTAAAGTTACTTTTATCATTAGCAAAAAGTGCACTTGTATTGTTCTTTGGAGTTTGGCTGTTTATGTCTTGTGGAACTTTCAATTGTAAATTGGTCCTCACATCAGTTAAACAGCACTCAAATTAACCCTAATTTATGTTATGGATTCATATAGGGGGCTGAGACCAGGTCAAAATCCTAGTGACATATAAGCAATATTTTGACAGCTTTTAGTCATGCCACATACATTAGATATTCCCATGCTGATTGATTAATAAGTTGGGGTTTTTTTCTCATTGTTATTTACAGCGGCTTATTTTCATGGTGCTTATTATCAACCCCACACATAAAATTGTAATGGCATCAATATGTAATAATGTCTTCTAAAAAATGGTTTGTGTGATTAAGGTTTTATCTTGAGCTAGAGAGTATTCCACAACGTGTAGACTATTTCAAATTCTTCCTTGCTTAAATACAATGGAAACCTGACAGGAAAACTCATAAAAATCAAACCCTGTAATTGCCTTAAAAATGTTAAACACTGAATAGTTATTATGGAATCATTGAGTGGCTTGGACTTTTGAATTCTACCAAAACCCTGACCAATCACAAATATGGTACACAGGGTGAAAGTATTATCTGCAGAGTTAAATATTAAGGATGGTCAGCAAAACAGGAACTGCCTACAGTCAATTAACCAATATGTTTGACAACCATATGAAACAGCTACACTGCTGCCTACCCTGAAAGAAAATATATGTAAGAAAATTATTTTAGTAGTATTTTCTGACCGTTATGAGTATTATTGTGTTATAGCAGTAAGCACAGAATTAAAATTTAATTTCTTAATATTCTAATGTCATATTGGAGTATTCAACAAATTTTGCATACAAAATACTTCGAGTCTTGGGTAGATCTGTAGGTATCTTAAGTAGAGAAATCAATAACCTCTTCTAGATCAGGGACTGATTCCATAGAGTGAAATAGTGATAAAATTTATTTATTTATATGATTGGGAAATTTATGTCCTACTCATTGCTATGATATCAATATGTCAATTGGAATTTATCCACATGAAAATTGTTTTTTTAAACAAAAACAAAGGCAGACCTCAACAAATGTAACACAAGCCATCTCGTAATTGTTTTAAAACTAAATAAGGCGACTATTCCCTTATATCCAATATTTTGTTTTGTCAAGGGTTTTATACCTTTTTCTGGACATTCAAAATGCTATGAATAAGGGGAATTCCCTGAAATTGTTATAACAAAGGAGCACCTTGAGAATACACCATTACATTGCACAAAAACAGTGATCCACTTCAGATTCGTCTGACTGCCACCTTAACATATTGATGCCCCTAGAGAGAGGCACTTAACCGATATAAACCTGCAGTATTATTACATTTTGGTCGTAAATATATAAGGACGCACTAACCACAGGTCGACAGGGCAGTTTTTTAAACAATTTCTCAGGTTCCTGACCAAATTCTTCAGACCATAATCAGGGTTCTGAATCCGCTTTTAGCTTGATTTTAGGAAAATAGTAATATATCGACATTAATTTGGGCTTGAAATAGTTTGGGCACCCATACATTTTCATAACGAAAATGGCTCTGGATACTGCCTTGGATAACTACAGACTAGTTCACAGTAATAACATCCGCTGTTTTATATTTTGACCTGAAAATTAGACAGTATAAGAACATCCTGTCAGTAATTGACACCAGTACAAAGATGTTGAATACAAACCAGTATGTGGCCTTCTACATGCAAACAATCTGCCGCCAACACATGTCAAATATAACAGAGAGTATATAAAAACCATCTACATCAGTGTTACCAGTGTCTCTCGTTTAAAAACAAAAACCAACTAAAGCTAATCCCCCCAAACAAACTAAAATGAACCGAACAGAAATGTTCATATTTCTTTATATATATTTCTTAATATAAATTAATGGTCGTTAATCTTTAAATCCAAATCAGAATTGTTAATGGAGGATAAATGCAGTAATTAAGGTTGTTTCACTTATATGACAGTGGGATAGCTAAATGGGTGAAGTTAACAACCCTCAACATCAGACAACAGGCAAAAGGGATTGACTGTTTTTATGCCATATTTCACTTATATGATGGCAGTGTATTCAAACAATAATTGACACTAGCATAATGAAGATGTGAAGCATTTTGATAATGTTGGAAATTTCATTTTCCTCCAGTGCTTAGTAAAACAGCATTGCTACTCTTTAAACAAACTGCCCTTAGCCAGAGGGCCCAGGCAAAGAGAAGACAGGACAGTCACAAGATGCAATAAAAATACACCACAAAACATATCAGCTTCCTGTTGCCGTTTAGTTTGGAGAGCTGCAAGAGGAAGCTCCTCCTACTGTATGCTTACGACAAAAAAATAAACATTTCTATTTTCACCAATTCACCAGTCAGCTTTAGGGAGATTATTCAGAACAGAAAATGTATTTACAAAGGAATGAAAGCTTTTAATAAAATGAACTATAGCTAGAGACTAAGCTTTTGATTGGAACAGAAAAGTTTGATTCAATGGTTTCAGAAGCGTGAGTAAGAGTGCTATCAGCAAGGTGAGTTAAGCAGCCATTAAGTGGCTACCTTTAGGACTTAAAGAAACAACAATAGGGTTGTGGTTTGTTTGTTTGAATGGGGTTTAACATCATATTTAAGGGTAAAATCAAGATAGACTATCCTTTTCGCACTTTTTGTTGATTAAATGTCATGGAAAACCAAGAAGGAATCTTGTAAAGGGAGACCCAGCTATATGCTAGAGCTACATCGATGCTACAAGAGACTAACTTGATTGTCTGATTGATTTTGACACCATACTCAAGAGTATTTCATTTCTATGCCAACGGATTATCCACTTCACACTATTCCTTGCCTTATTACGGTGGAAAACTGAGAGGAAACCTCGTAAAGACCACCCGTGTGATTGCCAGAACCTCATTGTGTGATTCACTCATATACGTGATGGTAGACACAGGCCTTATGTATACGTACATCGGATGTCTAAATTCTTCACAAAATAGCCAGAAAAGGACTCTCATATGCTGTCAGAAATATTTTGTAGGATAGACTGAAGTATGATCCATTTCTTGTTTCACACGTATGACGCAAATTTGAGGATAAACTCCCAATTAATTTACTCACTGAAAATGAAACAAGAGCTGAATAAACAGCCCAAAATAGAAAACCTAGGGCTGTATGAGCTGTGACCTTGATGGCTGGCTCCGGCTCTCCAGCCAATCAAAATCACCATCAGTCTATGGCTTTCTTTAACTCTCTGTCAGCTCATTTTGATGTCGACAGTTCACAATAAACAAAACCCAACAGCCTAAATTTGGATAACTTTGTAAAAAGTTTACATTAACTGCACCCCATGTGCCTTCATTTGCCCTGATAATGACTGGATTAACTCTTTGTCTCACGCAAAAACTTTTCACATAACCGAACGAAACGTTACGTGGGTTTTAATTCACGCGAACAGTAGATAGGTTACGCAATAGACAGAGGAACTCAATTACGAGAACAGTACATTGAAGTAGTACTAGTAAGAGCACGTGCTTACCACTAAGCCACACTTCTGGGCCCTGATGAATAAAGAAACACACACTTAATTATCATCTTAACTATTGAACTGAATCAGCACTAACTCTGGTCAAAATTAGTTTACTTTCACTTGAACTAGCAAAATAGGAGAAAAAATAACAAATTGTATATAAATGACCAAAATATTGACATACAACTGTATTTAATCCTAAGGTCTGTCTCAGAAATCAATCCTAACTACCATGACCACATGTGACTCGCTCATATACGTGATGGTCGTCAGGGGGGACTCGAACCCGTGAACGGTAAATCGAAGCAGGTTCAGTTTAGGAAGTGCACTCACTACTACTGAGCCACGACCGCGGGCCGTAACTGAATACAGTTGAAAACATTGTAAAACAACATCCCTGCAATATTTGGATTCCGATATCAGCTTAATTAACTCCTCCATATACCTCAAACCCAGTGTGAGGACATGGGACCTGTGATGAGCAGTCTTAAACCCTTATCACTGAGTCAGGACCCCGACCAGCCCTTTGGATGGAGGAAACTACCAAAGACAAGCACACGACTTGTTTGATTGATGGGGTTTAACTTCGTACTCAAGGGTATTTCACTTAATGAAGATGGATAGTCCACTTTACACTGTTTCTTGCCCTATTACGACGGAAAAAACGGAAGGAAACCTCGTTAAAAAAAAATGACCCCTGCGATGGTGGAGCCACATCATGTGACTCACTCATATACCTGAGGCTCAACAGACTCGATCCCGTGAATGGTACATTGAAGTAGGCTTTAGAAAATGTACTTGCTAACCACTAAGCCATGGCTGTGGGCCCAACAGAACTTGAAACATGCTATAAAATAAGTGCAGATCTACAGTGATCTACGCCACAACAAATAGGCTTTGTGATGCTTCAGTCTGAGAGCATCTAGGCGACAATACGCACACTCCATCCCAGAACCATGTAAGTATTTGTTTTGATAGATGCATCTTACCATCATTTCTTCCAGCTTATTCTCCCACAGCATTATGTAATCACTGGCTGGTCGCCGTCTTCGGTACAAAGACCCGTAATTAGACATCTTCTTTGGATAGGTTTCAAGTCAACATAGACACACTTAATCACTTCACTGTTTTCCAAAAACAGATGCTATAATTCTTACTTTAAGAACAAAACATATTCAAACAGTAATTAAATCTATATGAAGATGGTCTTTTACAGCAAAAAATTCCATTAAAGTGAACACCACGGAATTTCAGACAGTTCAAATCTATGTATTCTAAGCATCCAAAAAATAGGACCTTTCACAAACCTTGACGAGAACAGTTAAATAATGTTTTCACAAAATTGCCTCCATCAATAATACAATCCATGTTCATTTCCTCAGAGAAAAGCCTGTCACTTTCTTAACATATATCTGTTTTTGAAAAAACTCAACAATTTTCCATCAACAATATAAACCGTAATCAAAGTTCACGTAGAGTAGAAAACAGTTCTAGTTTGTAAACAACATCACCATCAGTGTCACTTGATTTCCTACAGATTGTGGAAAAACGAAGATGGTTTCAATGATGAATTGACCTTTCTTGATTTCGCTTGAGATCGCAGCTGCACACGTCATAAAAACTGCTAACTGATGAGCAATCCTCAGAAGAGACATTGATGGGGGTTACGGCTCCACTCAAGAGCACACAAAATGAACTGTTATTCCTAAAGTAACACATCCAAATCACTACAAGTCAAATGTGGTAAAAATAATCCAAATGAGCAGCTTACATATACAAATCTTAGATGTTTAGGTTATATGGTATCTGAATTAAGAAAGTCAATGAGAAGCATTTACAAAACCTAGAAATGGTTAGGCGTGAAGATCAAAAAATATCAAAGGACAGCGTCCAGATAAGAAATTTAAACTTTGTATGAAGATGCAAGGTTTGTATGAATCCACACAAAATTCCTCCACATCAGGAAAAAAAATTTTGATGTAAAGTCTCAATTCTAGAATTATGAGTAAAACTAACAACAAACTGATTGAGGCACTTTACAGAAGGAAGAAGTAATCCATGTCCAAAAGCAACAGTAAATCCTTTCAGGGCTAATGCTAAGATACTTCTCATGCCAATATACTCCCGTATCAAAAGTCTCTCTCTAGGCCTTATGACAAAATCTATTTCTGTACAAACTCATCTGCTTTTCTATCTTGATGGCACACAAGCTTCAAAACATATGCTTGTCTTACTCCATGTCAGCGCTGGATATTTTTTTTTCGTCTTCCAGTTAAGCTTATTTTTTTTTGTACGGGGGACTGGAGGTCTGCTGTGCTCAGTGCTGCGTTAAGGTGACTTGTCTCCAGTGACATTAAAGACAAATAACCGTTGAGGAGTATTGTGGCATCAAGTAAAACCAGGTTGCCTCGGTGACTGATGATGCCAGGGAAAATGTCCACTAAGACTTTCTTCTGCACAGATTTCAACATGTCTCAGATGTGTACAAGTCTAAGGTTTCCAAAACAGTTTTTCTGCCCATCTCTTTATGAGTTCAAGGTGGATTTTGAGAGGAGCAGATAGAATCCATGCTGATTGTATCTACAGCTATATATCAGTCTATCTTAATGCCCTAGCTGACTGGTGAATGGGATGCCCCTGTTTGACTGGCCAGCTCCACAGATATTTAACTGTCAGGGGGAGAGAGAGAAGGGGGAAGCCAGGGAGAACTCATAGATACATGGGTGTTACCAGCCCTGATCTCTAACTAACCAGCACAGAGTGAAGATAGCCAGCCCACAAGATAGGACCTTTACTGTTTTATGTCAGGACATGGACAGATTCATCATTTAATGGAATACTGACGTTGTTTTTTTTTTTTATGAAAAAAAAAAAAATAAAAAAAATAACTCCACATATAATATTTTTTACAACTTAAACAGTCATCATCAGCCTCTATCTTCAATTTGCTGTTTAAACATTGATGAATCCTGTGAAACCCCTACCCTCTAATTTAAAAAAAATGTAAAAAAATTATAATCCTAAAAATTTGTTTTCTCTTTGTAATCAGTACAGTGTTATCACAGTGTCTATTTCCTGATCGATCATATTTTTCTTATTTTGTTAGGTATTGATAACTTTTCAAGATTATGTACTTTTCATTACAAAATCATGTGTTTATTGATTAATACATTAGTACACCTATCCATATCTAATGTGACAAGGCCCAGATCAGCAAAACACTGGAAAAGAGATAGGGAAAGAATTTATGATGTACTTTTATGAATACATGTTTGATCTGAGTTAGAGCTCTTGGTTTAAAGCTATTTCACTTATATGTTGGTGGTGAACTTCCAAGGAAACCGAGCAACATAACACTACTATGATGAAGAAAATTTTATTTGCTCCAATCTCAAACAGATCGGCTTCATTTGGCTCTGAGAGCAACAGGAAGGCCCCCTTCACCTTTGTTTAAAGATATTTCACTTATATGAGTTTGGTGCACTTCCAAGGGGATATTAGCAGCATAACCATACAACGAAGAAAATTGTATTTGCTCCGATCACAAATAGATCAGTTTTATTTTGCCGCTTGGCTCTGAGAGCACCAGGGCTAAAGGAAGTCCCCTCCACCCTTTCTTAAAGATATTTTACCTAGGAGTTTGGTGCACCCCCATGGAAACCGCAGCAACATAACCACTCAATAAAGTGTTAAACACGAACTGGTATGTTTTTTTATTGCAGAGAACAAACATTTTGTTTTCTCTGTATGTAGATTAATGTTGCTTTACTGTTGACAATGTATATATATAATTCAATTTTATTGCCCATAACCAGAGAGCTTTGCCTCTACATTTATATTAGCTACATCGAGTAAATCCTGAAGATAGTATTTCTACATGAGTTAGATTCAGCCTATGAGATGAAAGCAGGTGTTGTAAAGACTTGGAGCCTCTTGAGTAGGGCACATGTCTTATCTTAACTGACCCTACCCCAGTACCCTGCCCTCTGAGGGTACACTTCAGTCTGTTGAAGAGACCATAAGGAAACCCTCAAATTTTACCTTAATAATTTACCTTTTTTTCCAGCCTATATGCATGCAAAAACAGAGCTAATATAATAATTCTTGTTTTACACACATGTACATATTGCATCATACATTACAAATAAATCCAATTATATAATAGAAAGGATCAATTCTGTTGTGAGAATTAGTTAAATTGACATTTTTCTGTCCTTTTTTTTAAAGGAATTACATAGGGTGCCATATGAACTATCATCGTGCACATCTGTAGACATGACTAACATCAATTAGTCCAGGTTTTCCTCAGAACAACTTCATGACCTCTACCTAAAAGGTTAACCTATCCCCACGTAAAAAAACTCTTAACATCCTGTTATTGCCTTGTTTTATCCTCAAAAGAATTAGCCAAATCTCCAGTGGTCTTGAAGTAAATCAATCTTTCTTAGATGCAGCCAAAATGTTGAAAATCTGGTTGTTAAGCCTTGCCAACGGAATATAAAAACTGTTAACGGCTAATTATTCCCTTGTTTTATTTGCCTTACAAAAAGGTAGGGATAAACCTCGCACTTCACTGTTTTTATCTGGAGCGATAAATCAATGTTTCTGTGTCTATGGTGGCAGCAAACGACCAGGTCCTAAATGTCAATTAATGGCTAACTCAACAACTTCAAAAGAAACAGTAATTGTATTGTCGATAAAAAACTATCTTAATATGACATGTGGATAAAAGAGTACTAGCAGGTAAATTGTTGAAGGCATCAATTGTGCCTGAAAGTCCCGTCCAGTGATTTTTCATAATGTATTCCTCTTCTGGGTTTATGAAAACTCTTTCTATTTCTAACATAAACTGAAAGTTCAAAAGACGTTTATTCTCCTGACCAGTCCTAGCTGTGTCTAACAGCAAAACCTAATACTGAGATTGCCAGAGCCCCATCTTTTGACTCACTCATATACAGGAGGGTCAACAGACAGATTTGATCGTGTGAAGGGTACATCGAAGTAGGCTTAGAAAGCGCACTCCCTAACTCACTAGCCGATGTTATTGTTGATGAGTACTGTTCAGAAGCATGGTGGGACTTTGGTGGTGGCCTTTTAGTTGTCAGTTCGTTACTTTGAAACATGTATTGGATGTTTAGCTGAAACTAAATTACCAACATAACCAGCCACTAACTGAATAATATACTGAAAACCATTACAACCTGACTGGAAGGTAGTAAAGAAGACATTTCAGCACTGAAGCAGACCTTACATTTGAGTTCCAAGTAGCCAATGTTTGTCTGTGCATACAACAGTGCCAATAAAACAGGCTGTGAAATAAAAAGGCATCCAGCTAATTGGCAGAAAAAAAAAAAGAATGAAAATGACTAATTGTTTGTTTACACAAAATCAAAACCACAGAACACAGGGCATTTTGCAATGGAACACAATTTGTAGTTTTACAATATAAAATAACAAATCAGCTATGCATGTCCAACTCAGAAGGTATAGTCCAGCACATGATTGATTGATTGATAGAGTGTTTTACACCACAATAAGTGGTATTTCAGGTACGCTGTGGCGTGTCCAGCACACGTATATATCTGTTTGTTTGATTGGGATGCAAAGCTTTACTTAAGGTTATTTCACTCCCATGTCGGCATGCCAGCCCAATGGCTGACAGAAACCATCCGCGACACCACTTGTTGTGAACAAAGAAAAGACAGGACAAATTCAGGACATAATACAAACACATATCAAACAGACTGGCATCATGTTGCCCGTTAGCTCTGAAAATACCAGGGCAAAAGGAAGCTACCTACCACACCAAAAACCACCTGAATACCATGGACTGATACTGACCAACCACACAACAACTTCTTTATTCAACATTGATGAGAAAATCAGGAGACCTCATGATTGGTTAGGTTTTTTCTCAAAGGCTGTCCGTTATCTGTTATTATAATGGCTGCTAACATGTTTAACATCACACACTATGGCCACACAACATGAACAGATATATCTTCATGGTAATTTAGCTCAACAGTTTGGAGATTAACTAAAAATGGTACATGCATGTTAGAATAGTACAAGTAGAAAGTCATATTTACCCAAACCACTAACTAGCAAGAGCTTTTGTTTCACTGCTAAAAATGGAAACCAGTGCTTTTTTTTCTGTACTCCAATTTAAAACAATTAGAGCAAGTTTTCTTACCTGTAACAGAAAATGTTCTACTTCATTCCCTGTAACAGGAGCTAATTCCAATAGTTTGTTTGATTGGTGTTTAACATCGTACTCAAGGGTATTTCACTTATATGACGACAGGCACAAATACAGAACGTCACAAATCTGCTTCCCATTACCCTTTAGCTCTGTGAACACCAGGGCAACAGAAAGCAACCTCTTTTCTCGCCT
>JAVFBW010124626.1:0-14456 GCA_034783835.1 Mopalia ciliata
AGGAAGCTGGGGGAGTATTCTGCAGGGCCACCCGCTCTCTCACGGGGCTGACCAATTTTTACCTACATTGTGTAATATATTGGTTTGAGCGGATATTATTTGTAAATATTGTCCAGCCACCAAAACTGACATCTTGTACAGCAGCTGCGTTAGGACGATACACAGACTGGAATTTTATAGACAGTGATCAATCATCTGTTAAGATGCAGTTCGTTATGCTGGATAAAAAAATCTGTAAAAGAAAACATTTATGGTAAGACTTATTTCCCACAAATCTACAGCCTCAGTGAACAGCCCTACTAACCTCCCGAATGACATCAAAATTAGAAATATCCGTTTAGGGACGTTGTTACATGTACAAATGATATATAAGTATATTCATATATGTATTGAATGTACATGTAGATGTAAACTGCAGAAATCTGGTCAAAATTGATTATCCTTTCACGTTAACAGATAAAACGGAAGCCACCGTGAAAGTTTTGTGTTCTCTTAATAAACAATAACTCTTTGACATTATGGTCGTTTAATTTTGCACTGATAAAAAAAACCCACAGGAAAAAAAAGCTATAATATTTTAACAATACAAAGTATCAAGTAAATCAAAATAAATAAATAATAAATTAAATTAAAGCAACTGTTTCAGATACTTTCCCTGAGGTGATATCCATGAATTCAAGATCTAAAAGACATAATATGGAGGTTAGAATCAGAAAAAATGACTGAGTAATCTAATTGATAAATCATTTAAACTTATAAAGAGAACGTTTTATGCATTTCTTAAATATTATTTATGCACGTTTCGTAAATTAGACAAACTTTGTAATGTGTATCAACATACTAGGTTGAAAATGGTTATTTCACGTATATGACGGCGTTGTATTCCAACAATAATTGACACTAGCCAAGATATTACGGGTTTTTTTTATTAATGCTGGAAAGTTACTTTTCCTTCAGTGCTAATAATAGACAGCATTGCTATTTTTCAAACAAACCGCCCTTAGCCAAAGGGCAGTTTCTCAACAGGTAAGCGGGAATAAAATATATCATATGTGGAAAAGAACCCCAAAAACTTTAATCTGGGGTGAAATTCCCACTCCCGAGAAAGACAAGTATCCCGACCACGACTCTCGACAAAGGGTCTCGGCCCTTTGAGCTGAACACCGAAGGTGGTCAGAACTGAACCTCTGTAGATTATAAAATCTGTAGCAAGGTTATCAACATGCTAATTATCCGACACGTTCATATCTAATATATTAGACATATTACCAAACATTATCATCAACATTCAATTAACTTGTTTTTAGGATTGGATTTCAACGATGCTACGTTATATAACGACCGACTGTCACTTATGCTGCAGTACGACTCAAACAACGGGAGCCAACTTCATCAAACGTTATCTGGAAATATAGGGGTATCCACTCCTACGAATTCCTAAAGAAAGGCTCCATAGTTCATAACGCTGACCACATGACCACAGCCCCGGACATACTTTTAGATCAATCTGTTACTAATTAAGTAATCATATAGTACATCAAAAAACACAAAAATACATATGCATTATTGAGAGATTATAATATGACAATGTGCCGCGAGGCCTAGGTTACTAAGTTATTTTGCTTTAGAGATCATAGAGTATATTGGCCCGCTTAATTAAAGCATGATTATGTTTCCATCCAAGTCATTCGATGCAAATATGTGATCCATATTCCAATGAAATGTATTCTGTTCAATACACATCTAACAGAATAGAACCAATTACCATCAATCGCAATATGTCTGCAGGTCTATCGTCACAACCATACATAAGTCATTCCATGCAAATCTTTGCTTTAGGCTGTTTATTCACACGAAATGTTAGCTGTAACTATAACTACAAAATATCATGTCGAAACACTACAGCACTCCAATCAGAAATACCGGTACAGCTATTGTCAAAGACACGAAGATTGGCCTGAATCTTTATGTAAGCAAAATTATCAATTGTTCTGTACATAATTAATACAAGCACTTCTGACAATGTTTTTCGGTATTTTGTTTATCAACGATTAATAAACTACGTCAAAAAAGTTAATTCTTTTAGTAGATAAATAACACGTTTATAGATCGGGCAAAATCTTTCCTTGTACCTTTTATCCGGGTTTCAAGTTACATTTGGACACGACAATGTGTCTGCCAGATGGTTAAATGTAATCAACTTGACGTCTCAGGCAAGATAGGAAAAATGTTTACAGGAAGAAATATAAAAACATCCAAAACCTGTTGTGCCTTAGTTCTAAGAGCACCATGGCAGCCGAAACCTCCTTAATAACCACATTCCTAGACGTGATACAAACTGGGGGATTAGAATGTAAGGAATAAAAATAGGCAGGGTCAATGTCATGTCAGTAAATTCCAACATAAAATATATGAAGAAATAGGAAACATTGGGTATTGAAAATAATTTTATATTGGAGTTTAATTTCCAATAAATTATATTATTCCTTTAACTTTCTGCTTTTGATTATTTCAGTTAAATGGTGCTCATGTATTTCTTTCGTTATAGGGCCCGTAGTCGTTGCTAAGTGGTAGCATGCGTTCTTACTAAACTACACCTGCTGTTTCGATTTACCGTTCAGTGGATCGAGTCCGCCTGTCGACCATCAGGAATTAGATGTTGTGGCTCTGGTAATCGCGGGCGTGGTTTTTACGACGTTTCCTCCCGATCTTCCACTGTAATCATGCTAGGTGCAGTATAAAGTGGACAATCCGTCGTCATATAAGTGAAATATCCTTGAGTACGACGTTAAACCCCAATCAAACAAAGCAATATTTAGTTATAATAACAATATTTGTTTTAAATCAAGTGACCAGAATTGTTTGTACAGATTATTAACCATGCTTTATCTTGCTCAAAAGCAATACTGCAATAAAATAATCTACCAATTAGTCTCTTTTCTGTGAAAATAAATCACAAATTATACTAGAAACTGCTGTGTTATATTTCGTTCCAAATGCTTTTATACATTTGCTTCAGTTCTTAAGAGTCCAAAGGTTAAAGATAAAGGAGATTACAGGTAGTGAAGTGACACTATAAATGTCTTACTGCGAAAGGTAGCATAGGACGTCTTGCCAGTACAATGGTTGAAACAATCACCTTTTACTTAAGTTACCCCTAAGTCCCAACCACCAGCATAAACTATACTCTCCCAAAAAAGAAAGGCAACATTTTTTTTTACCCAAATAAGAATTTTTAACATCATTTGAAATACAGTATAAGTAACACATTACACTGGAAGTGCAGAGCTCAGAAGACGTCAATGCAAAGTCGATATCTGTTGTGTCCACCATTAACCTTGAACACAGCATGCTACTACTGCCATGATTGGGGCCACTATGTTGTCAGTTGCTTACAGAAACCGGGAAATACATCAAAGGTTCGGCAGGCGGCCACTAGATTATCCAACCTAGATCCTTTAAACTAAAACGGACTGTACATGTGGCCAACGGTACAGTCCACTCGACCTTTGGTTATACAAGGCCTTTTGAAAATACCTAGGGATGACGAGTCCCTGCGTATTCCTTGAAACTGCACTGTTGGGAGAGGTAGTGGAGATGTTGGTGGATACTGGTTGTCAACAAGAGTTTGGGAAAAGGTGGCAGCGTGAATTGGATTTTGCGGATGTTCTGCAGAGCAACGTTGATGGTAGCGGCTTAGAGATACGTGGACAGGTCCAGTTGGAGGTCAAGGTACAGAACCACCGTTTTTGCCACAGGTTTGCCGTGGCTGATATTGTCTTACCTGGAATCTTGGGAGTGTGTCTAGGGCCTTGGTCCATACAGAAAATGTTGGGCTTTCGGTTATCAACGCGACGGAAACTCCTGTGTTTTTGAAGGGACATGCGCCGGTGGCAAGTGTTCAACCTGTGGTGGAGTTAGCAGCAGAGAGTGTGGAAACTCCGACATTCCTAAAGGTCGTCCCTGAACATATCCACTCTTTGTTCAGCGAAGCAACGTTAAACCTCAGCGAAAATGGGAAAGGGCAGCTTGCAGCACTGTTGGTAAGGTTCCAGAACATTTTTATGGTCCCCGGGGGGAAAACCCGGTCGAACAGATCTCATGAAGCATTCCAATGATACGACCAGTGTTAAACCGATTAAAGTACCTCCACGCCGATTGCCTCAAGTTCAAGGAAACAGAGTCGAAGAGGAACTGAATAAAATGTTAGACAGCTGGGTAATTGAACCAAGTAGTAGTCCGTTGTCGTCCCCAATCCTTTTGGTGGCCAAAAGGATAGCTCAACAAGGTTTTATGTAGACTATCGTCGATTAAATTCAGTTAATGTTAAAGATGCATATACGCTTCCTCGTATTGACGATTCTTTAGACGCCTTATCCGGATCAAAGTGGTTTTCTAGTTTGGACCTAGTGTCCGGGTACTGGCAGTGTGAGATGGAGGAAACTGACAAGCCTTTTCCACGCACAAGGGACTATAGCTTTAACGTGATGCCCTTTGGTCTGTGCAACGCCCCTGCTACATTTGAGATTGATTGATTGATTGATTGATTATTGTTTCACGCCACATTCAGCGGTATTTCAGCTACGCTATGGCGAGAACACATTAACAATTCTATGGATTTATTATTTCTAACAAAACTTTTCTCTTTTTTTTCCTCTATTTTTTAAAAAAGATTTGAAATGTATTTAGCAATTTTGGGCTTTATCTTTATAATATATTTTGGATCGAAAAATGGGCTTGTTGAGGGCTTTTTTTGCTTCCCTGTCCACTACTGTGTTTCCAGGGATACACAGATGACTGGGTATCCAACAGAAGAGGACTTCTGCTCCACTGACTTCTAGACCTTTATATTGATTAAGAATCTGCAGGATTTCTGGCTGTTGGACCTTGAAGCTATCAATGGCTAAAAGGCAAGATAGCGAATCGCTGCAGATAACGGCTTTCTGGAGATGGTGCTTGGATATTAGGTCTAGAGCCTGTGAAATAGCTTTGGCTTCAGCAGAGAAGATGGACGAAGCTGAAGGGAGACGTAGGGAAGCAGCATGCTGCAACGAGATAGTATATTCAACACAAAACATGATTCCCGTTTAACCTATATGCATTTTATTGGAGAACGTAACATCGCTTTAAATTAGATTGCCTAGCAGACGGACATACATTTGATATCGTACTAGAAATGTATGACTTGACATTACTTATCGCCTGTACACGGGGTTGCAGTATCAGTCCCCCCTGCTTGTGTTCTCTCGTGTTGGTGTCGTCCATACGCGTGTTCACTTGGGATTTTTAACTGGTCAATAGAGCGAGTTGGTGATATGCCCAAGCCCGGTTAAACTTAGGCCTATATCTTTGGCTTTGCTAGTCATAACGGGTTGTCTTGCAATCACAGGCCAGTTTACAAGTCACAACGACTGCAGATGAACCCCTACCCTTCTTGTAAATATATGTTTAATGGCCATTATTATCATTTTCAAAAAAAGACATATAACTGTCTTATGTCTTTTATTACCACAATTGGCTCAATCTACTCATCGAAAGCTTTTCTGAGTCTGTTATTCTCGAGAGAGCTGGGAATTGGTCATTATTTAGAACACATGTATTGTGGAGTAAATGTGTAGCTAGGAAAAGGTGCTAATGGGTATATTGTCAATTGTGCACAGTGACAATGTACCAGAAGTAAACACAATAGAGATCAGGAAAATGGTCTTCTTGTTTAATGGGATTGTCGTTTAGATTGGTAATGGAACAGACTGTTCAACGGACTAGTCATGTTTTGTACCGTACCTGTCCAGAGTATATTACTGGGCGGATCTAATGATCGAGAAAGAGATTGGTTTTGAATGCCCCTTAAACACAATTCTCTACGATTCTCATTTAGTTCAAATACATCATCTCACAAATATGAAATAACTGAATAATCAAACAACAGAAATATTCCTGCAATAACATCATTTCTTTTGGGTCCAGTTAAAAAGAGATCTTAGACTTCACAGCTGGTGACTTATTGTCTACAATTTTTTTAGTTAAATCCACCACTCGTGGGTCTGCAACCATACCCCGCTGATAAAAATAATAAAATCCATAATTGTAAATAAAACATGCGCCTCTCTGGAAAACGAAGTTCCGATTCATTAGCAATAAATGTAGCTTTAATGGCGCAGTCTGCCTTTATATCAGTTTTTGACTTTCATTAAATACAAATATTTAATTTTTACCATTTTGATTGGTTCAATTACCCGTATTAACAATTTAAACATTCCTATTAAATAACATCCCCAGTAATGGTTGCAATAATTAAATTCTGATATCGTAACCAGTCCCAGTAAAGTTGTTGTTAATTTTGAAATAACATGATTTCTTTTGGCTAAATTGAATTTCATCTTCAGTTATGTAAAAGCAAAATTACACAATAGTGATAAATAATTGAATCTGTCACCGAGATTACTGCGCTAAATAATGTTGACCATAACCAATCAGATTTATATTTCATTCCATGCATTGGGTTTGATCAAGTTAAAGAAGTAGTCTGTCTGACGCTTTCAGATGTGTACATGCTATTGTTTTACTAATCATGTTAACCCAGTGGAAGTCACATAATAACAACGTTGTGTGTAATGCTGTGTAATGTACCTATGTAAGTTACAACATCAGATTTCGGCAAATTTAAGTAGTGGGGACTGTTTAACTTAGTGTAGATCTCATGAAAAGGTAATACCTCTATAACAACAACTGGGCAAAAAAGCAAACCAATTTTTATTTTATTTTATAATAAACATAGATAGAACCACTTATCAAAAACAAATATTGGGGTTTTCCTTAGAAAGTTTCTGCATACATAAAACATTTTAAAATGTTCTTACATTTTATAAAAAAAATTTCGGGCTAAAATACACTGACACGTGACCTGGTTTAAAGGGTTTGACTTACAACAGTAGTCTCCATTCGGTATTTCGCCTTACATGGACGCCGGACCGAGTCTCTTGAGTCAGTGTTTGATTGAGTGACATGGTAGGTGGTTACCTTCAATCATTGTCGTAGTACGACTATAAATGAGTGAAATAACAGCCAATATGCTGATCATAACTGAGAAGAGGGGAAGTTAAATGTTTTAGAAAATATATATGTCGACCAAACTATCTGATATCAAAATTGCAAACAAAACTATTGCGGTGAAAACCCAATTTTTACTGTTTTAAGATAATGTAAGGTTGATTTTCTTTTCGAATTGTGAGCAAACTTGCAGATACTATGAATCAAACCCATTTAAACTGTTGGTTAACTGGGTGTTCTACTGTTAATTTAAGAAGATTTAACATAAATTGGACTGAAATAGGTGTAGGTTATCACCCTTTTCCCCTAAGTGTATTACATTGGGATAGTACTGGAATAACACATACTTGGTACTACATAAACGACCACAGAGTACCTCTGTCAACTTAATGTCGAGACGTTATTAGCCGGAAATGATTTGTCATTCTGCAACGGTGACGCTAATTGATTCGTTTAGCATCCATCCCGATGGTCAGTTATTTAGTTATTTTAACTATCATATTTTAGGTCAGTAGGGACATTGGTTTATATAAAACGGTTCCCAAAATAAATATTAGGCATTGGACATTAAAACGCGCGGATGTTTCTGCAAACATGGGCATTCTCTCGTGTTTAAATGCTTTCCCGTTGCACACATGCGGATAATTAGTAGCACGTGGTTAATAAGCAGTGGGAATGGAAGGCTGTGTAAATAGTTTAACACACACCACATCTCCCTATTGTTCAGATGTACCGCTGTATTGTTAAAATAATTGGCGTGTGAGGCGTAAAGCTGTTCATTCGATGGTGACAGACACTTCTTAAAACCCACAGATCTCCACTACTGCAAATGACTGGCACATTTTTTTGTTCGGCATAGCTAGAGAATTTGATTGATTGATTGCTTGCTTGATTCTTGATTGATTGATTTATTGATTGATAAGGTTATTCAAAATGGTATTTGGCATTTACTTAAATGGCAGTTATGGTGGGCATACATTAACTAAAGCCACATAAACGAAACAATGTGCTTAGTAAAGACAAAGGGCTTGATGCTCGAAGCGCCGTAAAACATTGTTCGCTATTAGATGACGAAACGTCATGTTGAAGGTCTATCGCTAATTTAATATTACCTATTTAACCTAGTGTTGGCCTTTCGAACAACTGGCCCAAGGTGGCAAGTTGAGACATAGGAAGACTACATCTCTAGAGATCAAATTAGTGAGAGCATATTTTGGTTGGGGTTTAACTTGTACTCAAGGCTATTTCACTGATGTAACGACTTTGAACTATCTTTAGTTGAAAATCGGTAGAAATGAGAGAAATATAAGCTTATCCGATCGGAACTTGCCAACTATAGAAAATTACGCTACTAAACTTTCCCTCATATATATTATCCTTCCGGGGACTCATTGACGTCGCGCCTCGCTAAGTGTACTTTTATCTGTTGGTTTCACTATTCAGTTTTAAAATTCCGCTCAAAAAACGTAATTTTAATAATAACACAATGAGTCAATTAACGAGCCCGTTTGTTTGAGATTAATAAAATGCTTTTGAACGAATTCTACTTTGTGTTAACCGCTGAAAATAGACTATTAATTAAAAAATATATATTAATTTCTAATAGTGGCCATGCCATTCTTAAGTTTTCAGAGGGTTTATAATCAATGAATTCTTGTTCAAATCGGAACATGGTACAGACTGAAAGTGAAAATGTATAGTAACCGGTTTTACATATTTATCTCAGGCCGACTTTACAAGAATGTTGTCGTTGGTGTTGGACGTTTATAGTAATTCATCAAAATGGCATTTGACAATTCAAAAATAAACAATTTAAGATCATGTCAGATTTTGAATCAAATCCATAATAGGTTCGTGTGGTCGACCCCAGCTTCTTTTTGCTATGAAATTATGTGCTATGCGATTTCAATTTATGACGTAACTTCATCTATATTTGAACAGCATCTTTTGGATTTTTAAATTGGATGGTTTCAGCGTGTTGCTAATTGTTGTACAAATAACGTGACATACGTTATACCACATGGCCATTCATAATGCTTTGGGAAAAGCAATCGAAGGTTTTCTTCATTAGTCATTGAATTGAATTAAATACACGTGAATTTGGACAGTTTATATTGTCTGGGGGTTTAGAACGCCCCGCTTAAAAGCTTTTGAGAAATAACTTGATAGCATAGCATGATCGATACCAGGCCTAAGTCATCACAGAAAGACGTTCATCCGAAGCCCGCTGACAACATACTCAAAGTAGAGACAATGTTATCATTGGATATCTTGTGCAATACTTCCTAAGTCCAGGCGATATTTATGACTGACCAATTTACTGCTTTGTCTGTCCTTTCGACAACTGTCAGAATATTGTCGCTTAAGTGCAAATAAAAAATAGCACTTCTTTTTTTTCTGTTAGATGTTAATGGTTACAGAATTACTAATAACAATAATAGAACACGGTCAGACAGGGACGAGATGTATAAACTATCGGATACCATATATTCACTCTATTAACCGGAACCAGTTCGTTATACAGCTCAATCTGAACTCAAGGGGGGACGTGATGGAAAGTGAATAGTCCGGGGATTAAACTCGGCTGCTCGTTATCGAACTCGCTAGTCACACTTCATAAATTGAGATAAATATATATGTACGAAGGCTATTATTGGTTCGAAAGACACAAGCAACACACGTCATTGACAATCTGGGTTTGGTATGTGTCTGCAAACCTAGCTACTTATATTCAAAAGTCAAGCAAAAATAGCACATGCTCAATAGTTCTCAGACAAAACAATACAAAAATAGAAATAATTGTCTGTGAGAAAACTATCTTATTTAAAAATTCGTAGACCAGTTAGTAATGTCAATTATCTGTAAATAATCATTGGAAGTAAATTGATCAAAATAAAGAGTTAACAAAAATTGTTCGGATAGCAGGAAATGAATAATCTTGATGACAAATAGGAAATAATTTATGCTAAGAATTTCCATCAAATTTATCATTAGATTACTTAAGCCTATGCGTGACTACCTTGGAATGTCACTTTTTTAAAAATGTGTCAAGTTGCCCAGATCTACCTGATCTACCTTAGGTATTTAATTTGAAGACAATTGAGTGAAGAGCGACGTTCATTCCATGAATAACTAACATTTCTTATTTAGATCATACTAACAAAAGATATTATCACTTCGCATCATTATATAGTTCTGTATTCACCCTCCATATGTATTAACGACTTGGTAAATGACGTGTGGAAATATATTACGTACGTTTTGTTTCCAAGGTAGCCATTTAAAGTTAAATTTAGGACTGTTCGGTGCTTTTACTTTGGTAGCTTCGATTTGTTGTTAATTGTTGTAAATTGGACGTGAGGTCATAATGTCCAATTAGCATTGCATTCAGTAGCACCGAGCAAGCGTAGAATTACATATAAGATTTAATGGGCCTTGGAAATTTTAATAAAATTCTAGTCAAATGAATTTCACACATCTCCATATGTCGTGAAATCCATTTATTTAAACCATGCAATTGTTACATCCAATTTTTATCGGGTGATAATGTGGTACTGTAATAAGCCATGGAGTAGAAGGTGTCCATTGTCTAAAGACACGCCTGGTTTCTGAATCAATAATTTGAGGAAATATTGTATAGTGTACCAGGCCTCAATGTCACAAATAAAATAACTGCCAAAGAAATGCCGAACTTAATTTAAAAATTTCCAACAACTGTAGCCTACTTTGAGCTTAAATGTCTCAATGGAGAAAGTTCAGAAGGAAGAAAACCCAAAGTGGGTTTATTTTATCCCAGATTTATTACGATTAAAAGGGCAATAATAATGATAGTATCTTTTGAAAAGGGCATAAAAATGGGCACAGTTGTGAATTAAGTTTTACAATAGAGAAATAATTTAAGTCATATAAGCACGTCGTGTAACACACGTGCGTTAACAAGCTAATAATGGATGAGCAAATAATACGATGACCTGTGCAATGGTTTGTCGACCAGCAGAGGCGGTGATCAACTCATTGAACCCAATAAAGCGTGTTAACTAACTTAATCCGGTGATGTTAGTCATTGACCATGAATAACGTAAAATTGAGTCTGGTGTGGTTTAAAAGAATTACCTTTTTTTATTGTGTAACAAACTTTGACAAGTATTTCTAGATGAACTAACAAATTGGGAAATACGAATTTTTATTTTTATTTTTTCTGTTTAATTAACTGCATTTTATCCACTTTTTAATACGTCAATACCGTGAAAACTGGAAAGAAAACATTGTCAAAAAAAAAAAGTCAACGCGTTTGACTCTCTCGCAAGACTAAGATCGATTGGTGGGTCTCAAACTTATTAACCGTCACCAAAAGGAGATAAGTTACCCCACGCATTGACCTCTGAATCGCACCCGAAATCCTCATTAGCTCCCAGTGCAGCACATTATTATTATACCAGTCTGTGGTCACTTGCAAGTTAACTAGAATAGCAATCAATTGAGTTTCAAAAATCGCTTGTCGTTGATAAAATGGACTTTTTTTATTGAATTTCTGTGATTCTCTTATCTCCACTATAACAGGCTAATATGGACATTGTGTGGGTGATTTGCATTGTCTAAGGAATATCCTGCTTTACTGTCTTAAAAGCTTTCAAGAAACAACTTGACAGCCAAACAATGCCCAATGCCATGCATAAGCAATTAAAAAAAGATCTCGATCCAATCCTCTAGAACAAGATAAGAGAACTTTGAACGAAATAACAACGTTCTGATTCGAATATCTTCAGTGCTATCTCTTTAATGGAACCGATATTTATTTCTGACAATCCATAGGTTTATCGGTTCATGTGAGCGCTGTCAGCACAGTATAAGTTGAGTGCAAATAATAAAAAACAGAATTTTCAGCTGTTTTCTGTTATTTGTTAACGTCAAATAAACAGGACCAGTTGTAGGATCCATACGATAACAGATATATATTATATTAAGATCTGATTCATTTTACAGTAGGGAAGGTGACAAAAATGAAAAAGTCCGGATATTAAACTTCTTGTATTTAAAAAAAATGCACTCAAACTGTAAGAGAGATTCCCCTTTAATAACAAACGATGAATCAATTCATGTTTTTAAACTTCCGAATACAGTTTCTAAATAGATTTTAATCTGGTGTTGCCATGGGAGACCCAGAAACATCTAGAGAGACGGTCAGCACAATTATTATGTTCGTGGTATAACCAATATGTGATAAATTTGTAACAAACAAGATATTCGGCATATGTTAGGCCTATATCATCCTGCAATTGGATATTTCAAAGAAGGATAGGTTAACTAATGAATATGTCCGCTAAGGAAAGTGACAGTTGCCAATGATCTGATACAGGAAGTTTCGCCTAATATGTATGTACAAATATATGTAAAGGCCCCAAGCAGCAGGCGTCATTATGTGCGATAACAGAGTCCCTGTCGTGATGAAATTGAACGGGTCTTTTTTGTAGGTAGCTACTTATATTTTAAAAAGACGCTCAGAAGCAGCTATTGGCCAAGGGCCAATCGACTAAGCATTATTAAAAGCCCAAATGACTTAAGGCAAAGGGTTTCACTGAGAAAGCATCTGAAGCGAGTTAGTGACTACGAATAATCATTTGGCGTGCATTGACGTAATAACATTTATTCACATAACTGGAAATACTTGATGTTTTCGAAAACATCCAGTCAATAACTTGACCATTAATACCATTATCGGACAACTGTGCCTCTAAACCTGTTGAGAAGTGTGTCGGAAATTTCTCATTTTGTTTACAAGGCGCCCGGTATGGTATATGCCTCGTCACGCAGCGCTTGAGCTGCCTCTTCAGCAAGATCGTTTCCATTTTAGTTAGATTCCTGAAAGCATGGTTTGAAACAGAAAAATACTTTGCAACATTAGCCATAGTATTAGTATAATTGTACTGCAAATATATCACCGACTTAACCCAGGAACTGTCCAATGGATATTAAGTATGTATTGTTTCCAGAGTAGCTATTTATAATAAATTAAGTACTTTTCGCATCGTTAACTTGTGTCCCTTCAATTTGTAGGTAATTGTTCTAAATGGAAAGTGACGTCACAATGTCCACTTAATACGCGTTACTTAGCTCCCAATACATCATAGAAATAAATACCCCATTGTATGGTCAATGGCAATTTTATTAGTATAGCAATCAAATGAATTTTAGACTTCTCCATTAGTTGTTAAAATGTACTTACTTTTATTGAATTTGAGTGAATCTCATGATCACTGTAGCCGGGTAATAATTGCATGATGCGGATGGTTTCTATTGTCGAAGGATTTAGCTGCTTTCCAACTTAAAAGCTTTTGACAAATTACTTTAATAGCGTTACATTGTTCCATGCCATGTTTAACCTATTAAAGTAAGATGTCAGTACAATCATCTATTACAAGATACGACAAATCTCTAAGAAATATTTCAGTTATATGCGGATATATCGTGTGCTATAGCTATAATGGAAGCGACACTCTCAACTATTTTACTGCTTTACCTGAGAGAACAATATCACTAAAACGGTTACACAAAACTAGGACTTTTCAGAAAGAAGAGGTGTGTTGTGTGTGAATGTTGACCGAAATTGTAACCACGATTATATAACCGGAGGATATCGAAATTAGGTTTATGAAATATCATAAATGCTAAAATATTAGATCCGGTCTAATATTTACAATGAGATTCCGAAATAAAATAAAGGATGAACGTGACGGAAAGGAACGGAGTGGAATAATCGACATTGTATAAATTGTAAATTCCGTATACAATGAGTTACTGATGTTCGTCGAAAGGCATACGGATATTTATGCACGTTCGTATGCCATTAGATGCAGGTGAATGGGCAAACGAGCTTGCAGGAAGATCCTACATTGTCTACACTTTGCGCAAATGTCTTTGAGAATTTATTATCCGTAACGGTTCATTGTGTTTGATTTTATCCCCTTTAAACAATTAGAATATAGGTTTTGCCTCCAGTCGATCTTTTTTTGCGTTCCGATTCACCCACCCTCAAGCGCTGCCATGACAACGCTCAATCCAGCCACATCGAAACGGTCAATGTCGCTGCAAAAAAAAAGAGCCATACAAAATGATGTTACATATATTTTCATTTAATTAGAGTAAAACACCTTTAAAACAGATATGTTTCGAAAGTATAATACAGGGTTTACTTGGGGTTTAATAATCAGCAATAATTGTCGACACAAGGAATCGCTTGGTTTGTTTCTCAGATTTCATATTTCACGTTGTATTCAATTGTCTTTCACCTTGGCCACTGAGCACAGGGGGGTTCATCCATAAGAAAACAAGTAAAAACCACCGTAGTTTCCTTAGATACTCCGGATGCAACGGTTTCTGACTCATGGTGGGTTGCACAGCCCAGTGTA
>JAVFBW010124637.1:0-14454 GCA_034783835.1 Mopalia ciliata
GTAAACTAACGATGTCGTCTATAAAGCTTGCGACTTTCGTTGATACATACTTCAGGATTAACTGATGTATTTTGATTTCTTGTTCCTGACGTAATGGAACGCAAACAGTGCAGAGAATTGTCTGTGGTAGTAGTTATCAGGCAGTCACCGGGACGGCTTTGTACAAAACAGCCAATGTTTACAGAAGGTCGGTCGCTTAAGACATGTACATGTATGTAAAGTCCAGATTGCTGCGAAGAGCAGCCTCATTTGGAAGAACTAGAGTAAGAAACAGTGCATCTATCACTGTACGGCTGTTAGATAACTTATCTTTGATAGGAACAATAACGTCGCTACCGGGTTTTAAATGAACTAATAAACGGCTGTTTACTCGGTTGCAAATACAACATTCGTGATCTTAGAACTGAAAAGGTCTAGAGCGGACAACTTACGAAACTGGTGGCACTGTGGAACCCTTAAACATTTTCTATGTACTTCATCACGAGTTTTAGAATTGACTATATAACGTCGATGTTCGTGATGTTTTTAAATATTTCGTTTGCATTGTTATGATACAATTGCAGGTCTCTCTCTATACCCTAACCACAATCAAAAGTTTCAAACATTGCTATGCCAAGCTTTTGTAACGTTATAAGATGTATATTGTTTTCCAGTCACATACAGCAAAACTGGCACACAACTCAAGACTGAAAATAATACATTGTTTCCACTCCATTCGGCCAGTTAAATTTCTGAGTTTTGTGATGCTTTTCTTAATGACCCCCCTTGTCTGTGGACCATCGGATATATGAGTGAGTCACTCACTGTGACTCCGACAATTTCGTGTGAAGTTTTTGCGAGGTTTCCTTTCACTTTTCCATCGTAATTTGGCAAGGCACAGAAGTTGACAATCCGTCGTCATAAAAGTAAAATACATTTGAGTACGACGTTATACCCCAATCAACAAACCAACTATCCATTTTCAAACATTGGGTATTTGTTTAATGTTACATGATCAAACAGTATTTGTATATACTATTTGCAAAATACTAAATGGATGGCAACTTATCATTTATTTTTGACGCCACGTTTCAATGTCTATTCTGACAACTTGAGAACGATGTCAGAATAGACATTGAAACTTTGCGTCAAAAATAAATGAGAAGTAGCGTCAAAAATAAATGAGGAGTTGCCATCCATATTTTGCCTTTTAGTTATTCAACTTTTAAATTCTATTAAAAGAAGTATTTGTATATGAAAATCGATTTCCGAAAAGAACTTATAGTTATAGTGGTGTTTCCAGTTCCTTAATGACATCATTTACACCACTGTTGAGAGCTGAATTTAATTGTTGCGCATAAGGTCTTTTGTACTTGCGTATAACGTGAGGCTTATATGGTACCTATTCACCTATACGACTGCACATACGTATTAATTGTTTCAGAATGGTATGTCAAATCTTTATAGTCAAATCTTGACGTAGTCATGCGAAATGTACAAAAGACGAATCGTGCCTTTGACTTCCAACTTCCAAGAAAGCTTACCAGGCTAAACTTCGGAGGTTTTGCTTCCGACTTCCAACTTCCAAGAAAGCTGAGCACACGGAACTTTCGAGATTTTTTTTTGACCGAGTTCAGCCTCCCAAGTTTAACAGCATTCAACAAAACAACACATGCTGATCGTGCTATATTAAAGTTACTAGGCCATAGAATGGCTACTCAAATGGAAACGATTTTAATATTATTAATATTATACACATTAGATTTATTTACGCACATTTTATTGGTTTTTTCTTGAAAGATTGTTCTATTGAAGTTAAATACAGATCTATTAATTAACCTAGATTGTTATACCAGCAGTGGACGACGTCCGTGTGCATATGTATAATAGTATTTTCGTTATTTTGGATAACACTTTCTTAGTTAGAGCATATACCTGTTCAGACAATTTTGTAGGTTGAAACCGGCTGTAGTCTGGATAGCGTACATTTACTACCCCTCTGATAGGATAGTGACGCAGCTCCCAAAGCTGAAAGCAATGAATAATTTTTGTGTCTTTTAGAAAGTGAAGATAAACAATATTTTTGTTATTTTGGGATAACACTTTCTTAGTTAGGACATATACCTATTCAGACAATTTTGTTGATTGAAACCCGTCGGGGAATCGAACCCATGACCCTCAGAGTTAGGCACCGTATCGCCAGCAGTAAGTGCAGGTTACCTAGACCATCATATGGTCTATGAAGAAACTTTTCTCTGTGAGTCTTATCTAGAACATAAGATGATTAATAGATTTTAATTAATCTACATCGATGTGCCAGTGTGATTGCTTTTAGGAAATATATAAGTATAGCATGCATAATTCAAAACACTGATCGATTACCATAAGATTATCGCAAAAAAAACCACGTACTTTTGTAGTACCCTAGCATGTTCAACTTGTGTTGTCTCCTTCAATATTGTTAAACATGACGAAAAAAAAAAAAACTTGGAAGTTGGAACTCGGAAGCCAAAATCTCGGAAGTTTGATCGGATCAGCTTTCTTGGAAGTCAGAAGGCCCGACCCGTCTTTCGTAGAAATGGGGCATCGTTCAACACAAAAGTTCTAGATTACATCTCAAAGTATGTGCACCAGCGTGCTCTGACAACTACAAACGGGTTATATGTGTAGCAAAATGGACATTGAAAACAACAAAGTTAAAAGGAAGAAAAAAGACATAAAATACAATTTATTCATAGCATTTAGTTATATATTACACTAATCTCAATAAGACATATAATTTCAATTTCTGCGAATCATGCTAACAAATTAACGCTATGAAGCACAATCTGTATATTTATGTTTGCGCTAAATTCATAATTATAGCTAGATACTCTTGTAATGTAATGGGGAGCATTTTTATAACTTCATTAGGTTATACTGGTGGTATCACGCCCAGCCCGACACAAATAACCCATGTATATCTCCATACAGTAAGTATTTCAGAAAACATACATGTGGCCTTTGGCGGCGTCTATTATAAAATCGCGTCTATAATGGCTTAAAGTCTCACCAACAATGACCTACACAGTCGCATCCACAACAATGTAAAATAACATCAATAAATTTTATTAATTTTCATATTAACTTAAGGTGATGTCTACCGCCACATACAGCCGTGACCGAAACCAGTAACTACAATCGCGTTCAGAGAGATGTATAGACGGGAACACGCTGATCTACTGATGAGTCAAATGACCTAAATGGCCGTTATATTGCCTTTCCTTGAGCCACAATGACCTTTAATCGAGTTCTAATAACCCGATCAAAACATATCTTTATATTTTGAATTCATTTATATAAATTTCGTTAATTATATTTTACTTCCACGTGGAGGGAAACCTCGATTAATCTGATGCAGGCGTCAGTGTCGTATACATGTATCGGTGGAATACTTACATCAGTTTTCAACTATATTTTACTCATCCTAGAAAAATAAAAGAAAACATTGATACCAAACGTCTAACTTAATTAGCTGAAAACATTTTAAAATGACAAAATCGTGCTACTGGTCAGTTTAAAAAACTTTTGCCGGTCAATTACCCAAATTCTCTCCAGAGCTCCCTAACACGATTGTGTCCACGCCGACAGGCTGGTTGGTTGATTTGTGGTTCATATCGTGCTTTACAATGGTAATTGACATATACAACAGTGGCGTAGCCGATCATTTAACAGTTACTGTGTTTCGTGAAAAAAAACGAATGATCCACTCACGCAAATTAAAGGTAATGTCTGCGCTAAGAACATATTGCCAATAGCCAAAGGGACCAGTGAAATAGAAGGAATCGGATGGTTCGCGATTAAAACGAAATCATATAACGTGTAGTAATGTATTGATGATCTCACTTGTGTTGATAGAGCATACCACGATTATGTGAAATGTTAATCTGGGACTCGACCATGATTTAAATGGTTTTACAGATATCAGAATGTGAAACAAACTGGGAATGTATATGTAGCTTGCTGGTTTCCTCTGGGAAAAACGTTGGCATCTGATTGCATCAAGCACTACCATTGCCAATAAGATACTCCAAAACTAGGTCTCATAAGGTATTGTCACAAACTAGCTTGGTGAAAAGGTAATAAACCCACATCTCTGACACAAATGTTCTTAATGTGTTTTTATCTACAAGTCACACTGGCAATGGGATATTCATCATTAAAAAACACTAATTCTGTCTAGACTTGAAGTTTAGTAAATTGTCGAGAGCGTTATTCATGAACCATTTGTCCACGATCTCCAGACTCTGTCCGGATTTGAAACTCTGTCTAGACTTGAGATTTGCTAAATCATGTCCAGTTATATAACAAAAAAACAAACGGTCTTGAGATGTGATTTCCACTACTTTTATAACAAAACTATTGTCAGTTATTAGTGCAGTTCATGATGAGTCTGGTATTCAAGCCAGGAGACAGCTTAATACTTTAAAGGTATGAGTGTTGTACTATTAATCAATTTAAACAGTGTGCCGTGGTGCGCAAAGTATAAATATATATTTATATGTTTGGAGTCATTGGCTTGGAGCTAGCTTCTTTCAGTAAATAATCTTCACTCGTCAGCATATTGGGAAATGGATAGGCGGAGAATCTCACTTCTCATAGGTAAACAATTCTAGAAGAAGAGACTGATGTCAAACAATATGTTCAATATATCACAGAACAGAAAAAAGGTTATATGTACAGTGATGGCCAGACCAAGGCTATATATAGAGTTCTCAGTACAGGGGAAAAGTAGATGATATAAAATCATTTAGGGCTTGTGATACCAACCTACAATCATTAAATCTGCATCAAAATATATATAAAATCAATTTCACAGTTTAAAATTCACTTTCATACTCATAAACATACAAAATAGTTCAGGAATATCAGAAAAATGCTTTTATATATTACACCCATGCTATTGCCTGTAACCCCTATACATGAAGACGACTTGAATATGCATTCTAGACAGCTAATAATAACCCTTAAGGTATGTATACTTTAATACAATGACGGTTTCTATGCACAAAGATGAATAGCGGTTTTCTGCTCCAAATCACACAACCACCGCTATGACATATATATATGGTTACATCACACGTGACGCATTGTTTTCAGAGCGACTTTCAGTATAGGCATAGGTTTAAACACACAGCCTACTTGAAATTCAAGTTGTTTCAATTGAATCATTTGATCGCATGCTTTAATAGTCCCTGTGAAATCCTACAGGCACATCCCATGGACTATAAAGTTATATGTTACTGACTGTTTCACGATACTCATTCATTTCCACTTTTGGTATTCTTCGTCACTGAAATTCATATCTTATGTTACAAAATATGGCTTATGATTACAACCTGACTCGAAATAAAACTTTTGTGTTTCTGGGGATCATCGTAGCCCATCCCTTTGTGGATACACATGCCTTACACAAACAATCCTTGTTGCCGGGAATCACAAAGCTTCAATTGAGCATAGATTTATATTAGCATCTCAGAAATTGCAAAATCACAACGCAGATTAAATCCGGCAGAAAATTTGGATACAAGAATACGTTTTCTCACGAAATGGAAAGTTAATTTTTCCATATTCTTGGAAAAATGTTAATTTAGGGAAAATCAATCATAAAATATGATTATGACATCCTTGTATGACGACATTTTTTTTGTCCTTTTTAGTGTAAGTTATCACAGGATTCCCCATTTCTGTGCTATTGCTTTTGGCATTTCACTAATACACACAATACTCAGATTTAGTCGTATCGATTCCTCTGAATTTATCCTTTATGTGTAAGTAGATAGACGCCTTTTCTCCACTCTATAAGAAGATTTTCTTTGTTTCTCTGGGCTATCTGCTGAAGGGGGATCAAATACAGATTTTCTTCTATACGGTTGATTGTAAGGACTTAATGTGGATCCAAAAGGTTTCTCTTCGTAAGCCTCGGGATTTTCGTAATAATGAGCGATAGTCCTTCGCCTCTGATTTCTCCTGACTTGAGCGGCCGTCACATTCACACCACTGCCCTGAAACCCCACGCCTTTATAACAACTTGACAGTAACTGTCCCATGGTGGTCCTTCTATGCTATCGTATCTTTTGTGTGAGCCTGTAAAACAGAAAAAAGGTGTAAACAAAATATAACACAGCACAGACAATAGTCAGATGAGGCAGCTTATATTATACACACAAGAGCAAAATTAAGGTGGTAGACACACGTGTATATATATAATTTAGAGATACACAGTTTTCTGCAGTACTATTGGTACATATCTCGCAGTAGATTATTTCTGTATATGAAGACGTTATTTTCACTTCTCTCAGTAGAAAATTGTTTCTTAAACTACCGTTGAATGGAAATCAACTATCCAAGGACCTTTCTTATGGCCGTGCTGTTAAGTAAATGAGCATGTGTGCAGTGGTGTAGTATGTCAACCCTGCCTTCAGTCAATTTTATTATCTCTGCCGTCAGTCTATGAAGTTACCTCCGCAGCTAATGTTGAACTGTTTTCTGTTTTTTTTTTTAATGTGATACAAAAACTATTGGACCAGGAAAGAAAATTCCATATATAAAAATAATCTCTTATCATTTGTGTTCTCAGCAAGTTTCCATTACTAACATTAAATAATTTCCAATATTGCGGACTTTGCTGATTGTAATTAAATCGACTCATTATAAAGCTTGAATTCATGTCCGTTAACTGAAATGTTGATTCTGCTTTGGTAAAGAAGCCGTATATCGTTTCGCTGTTGTAGCATTGGAATCAATGCAAGTGATATCTATCGCAGATAAGTAAAACAAAAACGAGTATATTTCCAATGTACATACAGTTCCCAGATCAATTTATCATCAGTATTAGTCAGGTGTGTCACACAATGGAGACATCAATCAACAGTTCGTCCTCGAATGCTAAGTTGTTATTATAGTTAAACCATATGTCTGTATATGCACAGAATCTTCTATTTTTCTCGTCATTTTGTGACGATTCACTTCTCTTGAACAGAAAAGAGAAATTCTACGGGGACATGCAATTTCAATATCACGTCTTGGATATTATACATACTAGCTAAGGAAATTAAGCGTAGAAGGAGCTTTGAATGTGGCTTGGAGGTCGGGATAAGGATCTTCGGCCTAAAGCAATTCACAGCACAGCTTTTCGATGACAATATAATTGGTGTCAGCAGTCTAATAACTGGAATTACAGCTCAGAAACTTGTGGCTATAGAAAAACACTGCCTGGGTATTATCACTGATATGACGTTAATGGTTGATGGTTACAAACTAGTTGGCATATAAATGGAGAAAAGACAGTGACGTCCAGGGATGAGGTATTATACGTGTAATGGGATTTCATACAGTGAACTCTCCTGAAAGGATTTGGCTGCCTCTTATAAAGTTATGCACCCATAAATGGATCAACTGCAAAAAGGCTTCATGGGATAATTCTCAACTATCAGAGATGAGTACAAGACATGAATTGACGATCATCCCCTGTGGCATATCAGACGGACCTGTCTTAAATATGAATGTATTTGGAAGGGTTCATTTGGCTTTATTTGTCTTTTCTAAACTTAAATGTCTTGAAGAAATACCCCTCGTAAAGTATCTGCAAGAAGATAGGGGATTAATAATTGAGTCAACGTTCCAACCACTACGAGTCATAAAGCAAGAAACAGTAAGCTATATTGAAACAGATATATGTCATGATTTTATAGTTTATTTTGCAAAGCTTTTCAGTGATTGTCATAAAATATATGGCAAATGCTGGGTTTTTTCTGATTTTACTTTTCCAAATTTAATGTAATAGTTGTGCCAAAACGTATCTACATAAATATTTCAGGACATGCCTTGGTGTGATATGTAGTTTATACTGATTGGAAAGGCATTGGAGTCATATGCAGATATAACCGAGACATGAGGAAACAATTTGGTGTAGCCTATATGTTTATTCTGTTGTGGCAACAAAAATCCACAAAGACCAGAATGCGGTTAATGTGACGACCCAAAACTCAGGTACACACTATGTATATACGCCTACTCATACCACAATAACGCTGAAAGTTGGATTGCGTTGTAACGAACAGGAGGGTTTATTTCGTATTCTCAAACAGGTTAAGATTAACAGGTACTCTCTTAGAGATAGAGGCTACAGACAAAACTAATAGAGAATGAAACATGTAACATGTTTCATCCTATATTAGTTTTGTCTGTAGCTTCTATCCTAGTACTCATGGGCTCATGGGTGTATTTGTGTCTCGGTTATGCAAATGGATGCTATTAAAGGAGAAGGCACGCGATTTTACAGTCGGTTTTGGTCGTTTTTAAATACCATTTTAATAACATACCATCGTTCAGACCAAGGAAGTAATTACTATTAAGTCAGTGATTAAAATAATACAAACCGGAAAGGACGTACGTGGTGCAAGTGACTAACATCATGTCGTATGCTATATCCGTGTTAAATGAAGCAATATCTCAATGATGACAGGAATGATTGCCTACTTGCGTAACTGGATGGGGAAATTATGAATTGGTTATCGGTATTGCAAAAGGAATTTCGTTTCCCTGTTTCCTGAAAGATTCTGTTTTTAAAGGCAGTCGCTGGTAAATATCAGAAACAAAGAATTGCCAGTAAACGCATCATTTAACAGTTTACAAAGCTTGAGATTGTGCGTAAAATATTTGGTGCCATCTGATTTAACCGATTTAAATATAACAAAAAAGGTTTAAAAAGACAGCTGTATATGGTATGTATTTTATTTTGCCTGGAACAAACGCCTCGGATACGCAGGAATGCATAAGCAAAGCGCGAGGTGCAGAAAGAAGGTAGGGCAGTTTTGCCTCGGGTTCAGCTTGTCAACAACGGGAGAAAGACGCTGAGCTTTTCACTGATCCTCAGCCCAGTTTCTTAATGTGACGGCTGTTATTTTACCAAAATAGTATTTAAAAACGACTAAACCCCACTGTGAAATCGCGTGCCTTCTCCTTTAAGGTAGCTTTCTGACCTTGGAGTTTTCGCCCAACATCCTGAAAGATCCCAGAGAATTCATTGAGTTAAGCTTGATGTGATGATTAGATAAAACAGCCTATAAAAGTATAACGTTCCATAATGCGGTAGCTAAGGGTTACCCTTTACTCCATTCGGGAACATAATTCATTTAGCTCGGCGTGTTATAGTAACCTCTACACCAGAAATATGTGTAATCCATAAAGGATTCATAATGTTGGAAAGTCAGTACATAATATAGAGCATGAGTTCCTTTAGTAGTTAGTATTACAGCAGTTTGCGGATCCTTTTCATCATGCACACGATCACTAATTATGGTTCATATATGTTACATCGTATAGCGTTCAGATTTTTCCTTAAATAAGCAATATACCTAATCAGACTAATCACGAAGGCGTCAGCTGATCATGACAATGTTAGAACTTGACTGTCAAATACAGAGTCCCTGTCTGCTATAAACGTTAAAACAATGACGCTTTTTATATAAAATGACATTGAGAACATAGTTATTCCTGGAATTTGCGTAAACAAATAAAATTTCATACTCTGGAATTAAATGACAGTTGATTATAAGTTTAATTTACATTCATTTGCATTTACAAAACACATTTTACGCGACGTTTCACTTTATATCGAGTATAAGCCGTATTATCAAACAAGGAATGTTATTTACCTGTTTTATTTGGTAATCTGTCAATGCTAGTTTTTTAAAAATCTATCTTAAGTAATCGACGAAAAATACACAAAAGTACAAGTAAGACATATTGCAAGATGGCCTGATAGACGTCAGGTATTTCGGGTTAAAGATCTGATAACTACGATGTTAGGTATTAAGACCTGGGTCACTCAATATGACATAAACTCAAATCAGGGGTTCTAGAACTTCAGTCGTTAGGGAATGCCCTACATATTGAATTATGTAGTCGTGAAAAGACCACCCTGATGTTTGCAGATTTAGCACAGTGATGTGTAATAAACCATTGTAAGCTGCATGACAAGCTTCATAAAATAGTGGCAGGATTAAAGCCCAGTGTTGCGATCTTCAAGCCCGAGAAACACTACCTGAGGATTGTCCGGATTTCACTCAGCAGCCCATGTCCATGAAACAAAACGGTCGTTAAGAGATTTGGTTAGTTAAACAAGACTGTTCATTCTGGAAATCAATGCTGCAGCCACTTTAATTTTAGACTTGTTATGATGTGCTGAAGCACCTTCTAATGACAAAGCTGTCTCGCCCCGATCAAAAATAGAAAATGCAGATAAAATTAAATGTGTAACAAAACAAGGGACTTTTGTCCTTCTAGAATTTAAATAATACAAACTTAGATTAAACATGAAGTGCACAAATAATTTTTTTTTAATTATAATTGGTATTTTATTTGGTCAAGAAAACAAAACAAGTACATTTCATCAACAAAGACATGTATAACTGATCACATAGAGCAAATAAATGGTATTTTGGATAAACTGCTTTTAGTTTGTTGGATTTTTTATCGCCATAAGTGAGAAAGGCTCCCTGACTTATCGGACAATAAATGTCTCCAAATCTGAATTACACGTCACCGTGGAATTTTGGAAAGAAACCTCACAGAAACCACCCATTAACATCAGAAGTCATTTCGGCTTCCGCTGAACGGCGTCAACGAATCCTCTGTTCGACAATCCACTGTGTCATAATTGATGGGGGTCTAGACCGTGCTTTACATCAAAGTAGCGCACGAAGTTAGACGAGCTAACCACTTAGCCTCGCCATGTACCTTCACTAGTCAGTTAGCAATTAGTTACAATTCAGTTTGCTTTCTTGTTTGTTTGGTTGGTGTTTACGTTCGAACTCAAGATTATTTCACTTATATTTCGAAGTATTCTCCACTTCTTACACTGCACTGGTAAGTATAGGGCACTTGGAATGTTATATAAATTTCCTACCAACCAAGTGCACAAATAATGGCTCTTACATGTGCGTGAACGTTGTTTTACCACAATGTCGGTCCTTGTTTCCGTGAAGGTTATTCAGTTATTTACTATTCGCACTTTTTTCTCTCTACAGTTTTTCTTCTGACTTAAAATTTTTCAAAATATATACAAGAAAGAAGAAATGAGCAAAATTAATCAATTGCTACAATACATGCTCTCGCCTTTATGGATTAAAATTAGAAGCATTATCCAAAAAGACGTCCATCAGATCTGATCCATACTGAAATGAACAGGTGGCAGAACAATACAGGACAAATATGAAGACTGGGTTTTTATGCAATGTTAGAGTTGCTGTCATTGAAACAAATAGTTATGCGGGATATTTTTGAGACCTGAATGGTTATATTAACGATTCCTGAATCCCCAATATCTGACCTTTCAGATGAATGAACACCAATTACCCAATATATTATGTCTTTGGTATACGGTTCCAAGCAATACAATACACGTCTGGAAAGCGACCCAGCAAAGTAATTACCAGAACACTGAAAGTGACAGAAGACTTCAATTTACCTTCTCATAAATATTCCCCATTGTCACTGTACGTTCGTGTGTAATCCATCCTTACACGGAGATTGTGAAAAGTGGTTGTAACTTGCGGTGTACCGACAATAGGAAACTACGCTACTGAAAAGGCTTTGCCCTGCAGCAATAACGAAGGCCCGTTTGCTTGGGTTTGGGTGGAACGTGGTACCAAGGGTTATTTCTAAGATACGACCGTGTGCCAGCAAACCACACCCATGGCCACTGGCAACAAACAAAGACATCACAGAACAGCCATAAGACGCAATACAATCACTACAAACATATCGCCTTTGCTCCAAAATCATTAGATTAACAAAAAGTTGCTGTTTACAAACAACGCAATACAGTTTAAGTTAAATACAATAGTATGTTTACCAATCTCCACTGTGTTATTATGCTGTGACATTTCTTACAGCGATTTCTTACTAGATTTCTTACTAGAGCTCACTCTTTAGTACTCCGCCGAGTAAGCTTGACTACGTCCCTTCCTATCCGAATTTATATGCCAAGTACTGTCCGTTTATTTCAATGGCCAACAAATGTATTATACCAATTTATTTCACATGAATTTCTCAGATTTGGATCTGACGTCTCAAGCAAATTTATGGACAGATATTGGAAAACGTTGATTTCGAAACGTTTATAGTTTTCAATTTCAACTGTTGATTCTTAACTTTTTGAAGTTTTTTTTTTAAACTTATACCTAGATCACGCAACATGGTATTTGAAAACTATCAAGGAGATAACTATCATTGTCATTGAATAGCTCTTTTAAGAGTACTTCTGTGACTCAGGTAGGTCACTGCTGATAGCACTGTAACGGCTCCTGTCTATTTCTAGACTTGATGACATTTGTAACTTATTTTCACATGTTAGATTACTTACACCAAATGTTACACCAAACAACTTCTTCTGTACAGAAGACTCGCTTTCGGTTTGTGACAACTGAACTAGAGCTTGTGAACCTGTTATTGGATGAATTAAACTGTTCTTCACCAACAGGCCAAATATTTCAGAAAACGTAGCCCAGAAGGTTACAATCCAATGTGGAAAATTTTACTGGACATACTCGACAAACCAATGTCTAAGAAAAGCTTACCAAGTATAACACACCACCCGGTAACCTGTTCTCCACGTTTCCTTTAAGAGGATAAGTTCATTCATTAGTCACGATGATGAGTGTTAGACACGTCTGTTGAACACACGGTTGTAAAACTGATAATCAGGCATTACCATTAGTGTTGGACACGTCTAGTGAACACAATTTTGTAAGCTCGATAATCAGAAATGAACATGTTAGACACGTCTACTGAACACAATCTTGTAATCTCGACAAACAGGCACGAACACTGCTGCTAGACACATATACTGAACACAATTATATAGGCATGAGCGTTCGACACTTTACTGAACACAATTTTGCTATCTGGGTAATCATTCCTGAACATATCTGCTAGACCAGTCTGATGAACATAATGTGTTAGGTTATTGTATCAGATATGTAATGACGTTAATAGGTTGGTTTGTTAGATTTTGGTTTAGCTACGCACTCAAGGATACAATATTTATCTGATATCACGACGTATTTTCTAGTTCACACATTACCATGCTTACATACAGCAGAAAAACGAATTGTTAATTTCACGCAGTTACTTGCTTACATATGGTGAAAACCGATATTAAACATTGTTAAAAGCATCCCTGCAATAACTGGAGCCACATTGTGTGGCTCACACATATACCTTGTCTCTGAAGATTGAGCCTAACACACCAGTTATATTTCGATTTTGTTTGTTTGTTTCATTAAAATCCACCCTGGTGATTCCTAGAGTGTTATTCACTCATATACATGATGGTCAACAGATGGACTCAATCTCTATAATGATGCATTGATTGGGGTTTAACATCGTACTCCACGGTTTCTCTAAGTAAGTCAGCATGCTAATCACTTAACCTTGGCTGCAGCCAGAAACCAGCATCATCACTACTGGCAACAATCAAAGACAAGACAGGACAATAACAAGATGCAATGTTAACACATCACAAACAGCGCATCTTCATGTTGCCCATTAGCTCTGGTAGCACCAGGGCAATATTATATGCAACTCTCACAAATTGTGTGAAGAATTGGCTCCAACAAAAAAATAAATTTAATAAAATAAGCAAACACAAGAAAAAAAAAAGAAAAACAAAAAAACAACAACAAATATAGCAATCAATTTGTTGCATAACTAGCCTTACCTTGAAATTGCCAGACTTTCAGGGGAGTTAACTCTGTGGCTGTGTCAGATAGATGAATCTTCAGATCTCTCAGCTCTTTCTTCTTATCTGGATATTTCTGTCTAAACAGGAAAATTACAAAACACAAAATTTACAGAATTTAAAAAAATAATATGTATATAGTGTAAGAGTTAATGAACATATATTTAGTTGGGGGACTTAAGCCCTGAACCTACAATTTTGATCAAATGGTTTCTTCGATTGAGGCTTGATGCCATAATCTACTCCTATGACGGCTTGCAAGGCCACCTACAAAGCCCCTTGCAAAACAAAAAGAATCATCATCTGCAGACATCATAAACAGATGGACTTCATGTTGCCCCTCAGCTCTGAGAACACCAGGGAAACAGGAAGCTCCCTAACCACCACCCATTAATTTTGATTTATACAAATATGAACAGGGCTTAAGGGGAGATCAACAAAGAAATTAATTAAGTGATTGATTGATTGGGGCTTAACACTGTACTTAAGTGTATAGAACTTATATGCTGGCGGTGTATTCCAACAATTATTGACACTTCTACAACCAAAATATGTGAAGTGTTGATGAAACAGTCGGAAAGTTAATTTTCCTCCAATGATCAGAAGAGACAGCATTGTTTGTTTGTTTGATTGGTGTTTAACGTCGTACTCAAGGGTATTTCACTTATATGACGACGGACAAAAATACA
>JAVFBW010124648.1:475-14451 GCA_034783835.1 Mopalia ciliata
AAATCAATGTTCAATGTACTATGTACGTCCTGAATCTGAAATGCGAATTTAACTTAGTATAACATGACATATAAATGAATTACAATGCCAACTATCTTACCAACCGCAGTGTTTATTTTGAACATTTATGAGATACAAACTAGAACTATTGAGGTCAGATGTCAAAAACTGATAAACTATATTCTTATACTATGCTAAGAATTTACTACTTTGAGAGTCAATTCGAAGAACTAGACAATACAATACGTAACCAAATTTTAAAAAACCCATTCAACTTATATATTCGAATGACCAGAGCAAAAGATCTGAGAGGTAAGTGCACTGTAAAATCACCAATATCCACAGTTTAAGGATAGCTTGTTTTTCTTACTAGGGATGTACTTACTTAGAGTCGGCCAGAATAAGTCGTCTGACTAGGAGGTGGGGATTTGGGGGGGTGAACAAAGCTTTGCAAAGGCAGACAACAATGGACAAATGGATAGAAGCTCAATGCCGTTAAAGACATACGGAATAAAGTCTACAAAGCATTGCACACAAACAGATTGTGTACATACAAACACACACTCGACCTAGATTATAAGTATTTTAACAGAAGTCGATCACCTAGAAGTCATAATTGGTTCAAGGTAAAACCGAAACCTAAAGTAGGTATTTTTAATCGATGAAATGAGGAAATCACACTTTTTTTGGTTTTTGCAACAAGGTATTTGGTTGTTTAGAATAAAAAAGACATAAGTTTGTGTTTTTGTTACGGGGGTACTTCAGGTTGACTAAGTGTTGCAGGTTGGGCACATTTCTCTGACCCAACAAGGTTTCAGAATTTCAAACAAAAACCGTAATTTATTGTACACCGATCATTATCCGAATTTTGCGCTGTTTGGTGTCAGTATAATCTTTAACGGAAATATCTATTACCGTCCCAAATAAGACAGCCCGAAAAACAGTGACCTAAATTTGATATCTTATATTTAAAAAAAAACAATCAATTCACATTTTAAACATAACAAAATGCGTCATTCCAACGTTAACTCCATCGGGAATTAAACCGTAGCCTCTTGTTAGCAGAGCCGGCGATCGAACCAACTGATCTATAAAAGTTTAAGAAATTTGCTAATCTTCCATTTTATATGGAGGCAATCGCATTTTTCTCTCTTGGTTTATCCAATATAATTGTCGAACTCGACAGGCCCAAGTTATGTACGCTGGGATTAAGAGTCAATTTATTCAAAAATCACGTGACAGGTGAATAGAAAACAGCAACTGAAGTGAGACATATTTGCTGTTAAGACCGATGTTACCTTTTTGTGTAGAGATAAACCTGAAAAAGGTGGAACTCAGGTAGACACTCAAGCTACAAGTTTCCTTGAAAGAGGGTTGTGCACTTGAACTATTCACTCACTGAAAGAATTCAACAGAGAAGGACGATTTACGCCTGTGTGGACAAACTGAAAAAGACGTTTTCGAGATACATACTCTTTTTGCCAAGTCGCCTGCAGTAAGTATTCACAAGAAACCCTCTATAACAGTCAGTGTTTGTGCATGGGGAGTTAGATTTGAAGCGAACCGTGCCTCTTGAGAGAGACAGTCCGCCACCAAGACATCTTGTAATCGTGTAGTGTATTCTTCACGGAGTGGTGTCAAACATTTAAGTGGCAAGGTGTCGCCACAGGTCGACATTTCTGTCTCCAGTATCTACTAGAAGGCTTTGCTTTGAGTTAACCTCTTTATATAGAAGGGCACCTTAGCCAACAATATTACCTCCAGGGTTTAACATCACTACTTCAGTTACATAAAGTGACCCGCCTGTACACTGATGATGTATCTGGGTCGTCATCGGCAACCTTTTTCTTTCAGGGTATATAATAGGACTTAACGAGGTGCTGAATTAGATAAATTAAAATTTAAAAAAACAGCACGTCTACCTGCTCTTTGTTTATTTCTAATTGCCGTAACTTGAAAACACCTTAATTTTGCAATAAAATTATTTTCCAAAGTTTTCGTAACACTATGTATAACCAAAAGTTTATAAACGATATACAAAAACACATCACCCATATAGATCTACGCCATTATAGTATTTAGCTAGTTTTAAACACTTCATGTGGCAAAAATAGATAAGAGAGTTCTCCAATCCCCGCAGGTAAACTTTCGGAAAATAAATATTGTAGTATATATTGAAGTAAAATGATATTGTACAAGTGGTTCATCCGCTTTCTATTTCTTGTCGGAGTTATATGCTATATTTATAAACAAAATGGTAAAAATATTTTTTTTTATTTGGAATCTTAAATATACATGTAAATAACCGTGTTTAGAATTTCAAAGAATTTTCCATTATCCCTGAGGCAAATTGCGATGTCAAGATCCATATACTGTTTAGCGTACGCTTTCAATCTAAACAGAAATAACTTCAATGGCGTACACGTTATAGTTTATATATGGCCGATCTGCAGTTCCTGCTATCTGCTTATCTGTCTGTTCATTTCGCCCTCCCAGCCGCCAACTTTATTCCTCATCAATTGCTAACAAGTTCATCGACCATTGAGACATCACTCAGCACCTTTTCAGTAGTTAACAAGTTCATCGACTATTGAGGCATGACTTAGCACTTATTGAGTAGCTGACAACTTCATTGACCATTGAGACATGACTCAGCAGTTATTCAGTAGTTTACAAGTTCATCGACCATTGAGACATGACTCAGCAGTTATTCAGTAGTTGACAAGTTCATCGACCATTGAGACATGACTCAGGAGTTATTCAGTAGTTTACAAGTTCATCGACCATTGAGACATGACTCAGCAGTTATTCAGTATCTAACAAGTTCATCGACTATTGAGGCATGGCTTAGCACTTAGTGAGTAGCTGACAAGTTCATCGACCATTGAGGCATGACTTAGCACTCATTGAGTAACTGACAAGTTCAAGGGCCATTGAAAGATTACTCAGCACTTGTTCTGTAGTAGCCATGCTACATGAAGGTTCCTAACCGCTAAAATAGCAGAACGCTATCTTCCAATATATAAACATTGCATGGCGCTGCCGTGACTTAAACCATCTCGTGTTTTTCCTTGGAGACTTTTGGGTTAGACCCACACAAAAAAATCACCACTCTACGTCCATTTTCATGTCAAAATTAATCATTTCTCAGCAATGCCACACAAAATGTCTTCCGCGGTAATTAGGTCATGCGCATTCAACGTTTTTTAGTAGTCAGAGGCAGACCTTATTTCAAAAGTTTTGGTACAACTGCACCTCGTATCTCCATATTCTGTATAGTCTATATCAGATAAGTATTCGCATCTAGTTCTGTAACTGACAAATTCATCAACCATCGAGAATGTCTCAGAACTTATTCAGTACCTTAGTTCAGCAACCACCGAGACATAATTCAGCATGTTTTTAGTAGCTGACACGTTGATCAACCATTGTAGTTGACAATTTACTTATTCAGTAACGGACAAATTCATTACCAATTGATAAGCTAATACAGCATTAGTTCATTAGCTGATAAGTTCATCAATCGTTGGGACGAGGCGTGTAATTCGGTTAAAACTGCAATACAACCCACATAAGAAGTTTCCACGTGTTCCCTTAGCTTATGCTACCCTTGAGCCGAATTGCTCTCTTTTTAAGGCAACTTCACACGTGGTTCATCCGCGTTCCATTTCTTGTCGCAGTTATATGCTATATTTATAAACAAACTGAGAAAAACATTTTTTTTTTTTAATTTTAACATACATGTAAATAACTCTGTTTAGAAGTTCAGAGAATGGGTAATTTAACTGAAGCGAGATACACAAAATAAATCGGTTTACTGCTCGGTTTACTGATCCAGTTATCATGAGTTTAAAAAAAATCTGGTTTATGTGAACTAGAAAATGTTGATTACAACAGGCAAATAATGTTAGGTGGAACTGGGTAAAGGGTGACAAGTAAGTGAATATGTTCAACTTGATTGTGACTGGACCCAACTGGACATTATAGTCAGTCAGTCAGAACCGGTAGCCAATCAATCCGCCAACTTTTTGATAGATTTATTTAGTTGCTTTCAGTCCCCAAGCCCTGAGATACTCTCAGTCAAGTGGCCCTGGCGCAGGCTGTCTATTTACTGTCATAGCCACGGTCCTATCGATTATGATACAAAGTTTGGTTAAATCAAATTACCATTACATAAATCTTCACGGACTGTTTGAAAAGAATATAGAGGCGTTATATGTTATAGAATGACAACTTTAGATTTGATAAATTAGATTTAAATTGACTATATTTGGAGATACAAAATACTTCTAAGGTATGCAAAGTATTTCAAAGTGACATTGTTATCTTTTTTTCTTCGCGTGTGTTTGCCTATCAAAAAAAAACTCACCAAATTAAATCCGTAAATATACCCTGAATTCAGTAACCTGTCTCGGTTCGATCCCAGAGGTCATTTAGGTCAGGGTTTGTTATATGATTTCAGAGCGCTCCCCCTATATGGTAATGACTTTCTGTCTCTGTTCCCGTAAATACTGATCGCTTTATGTGTTTATTGTCTGGTGGGTTATCAAGAGTGTTTCTTTGTAACGTTAAAGCACTAAGTTTCTTTGTAACATTAAAGCAATAATTTAGTGAAGATCAGTAGAAACTACAGTTTGAATTGAATTGTATTCACCATAATAAGAAAAGAAATACAATGTAAAGACCATAATATAAATGGAGTTGGCGGGAATAAAGTTCCGGAGAGAATAATCTACCAATAAAAACATAGTAATACTTGTCAAAACGTTACTTTTCTGACGTGTTAGAATAATTTAATACAGATAAGCGAAAAGATTTATTTTGAATAGGTTTGTACCACCATTAATATCGGTAGGCCTTATGTACGTTAAAACAAAACAGGACCGAGAAGTGATCTTTGAGGAATTCCGCATGTAATTTGTTTTTCAGACGAGACCCTATGGACCGGCATACATTGGGAATGGTTTGTCGGCTAACAGCTAAACTTGTTATTTGAAATTCCCCGGACAGCATGGTGAGCTTAATTGGTTAGTAAACTGGTAGGGTAAATAACGTCGAATGTTTTTAATAAATCGAACACAGTTATAATATTGCGAATTTTGTGTTCTTTTGCAGTTATTAAATAATTGTAAAGGGAGCAGGTGAGTTAAGATAGTTGAATGAAAGGACGAGAAACCGAATTGGTTAAAAGACAGTCAATATTTGTAATCTTCTAGAAACTTAGAGAACATGTTTACTACTGAAACAAGGCAACTTTAGATTCCAGTAGAAGTCGAGCAGGTGGGGTCTCCAACTTTAAGACCAAACGCTAAACTTTTCCAGGTTTTAGTGCTGTAGGTACAATACCAGTCGAGAATGAAATATTTGAGCAAGATGTTGTGATATCAATGGGTGGGCAATTTTTATCACTGACGGGCGGATACCGTCACGTTCAGGCGAGCTAGATTCAAGGAATAATGCTAGGGATTTTAGTGTTTGTAAGATTGGGGAAAAAACAATCTTTGACATTGTGTGCCTAAGTAGTCAATAAAATAGGCATTTGTGCTAGGTATAAGTTTACCCCGGTTAGACGCTTTAGTTGTGCAGTCTTGTTCAAATGAAATGGTCATTTCAGAGTTTCTGGTGACTTTAGTTCCGTATATTGAAGATGATTCAGGTTATTTTGTTAGAGACCTAGGCCTACATATGCATTACGTTAGAGGCCTACATATGCATTACGTTAAAGACCTATATATGAATTACGTTAGAGACCTATATATGAATTACGTTAGAGGCCTACATATGCATTACGTTAAAGACCTGTATATGAATTACGTTAGAGACCTATATATTAATAACGTTACAGACCTGTATATGAATTACGTTAGAGACCTATATATTAATAACGTTATAGATCTATATATGAATTACGTAAGAGACCTATATATGCATTACGTTAAAGACCTATATATGAATTACGTTAGAGACCTGTATATGAATTACGTTAGAGATCTATGTGTGAAATACGTTAGAGACCTATATATTAATTACGTTAGAGATCTATATATGAATTACGTTAGAGACCTATATATGAATTACGTTAGAGACCTGTATATGAATTACGTTAGAGACCTATATATTAATTACGTTAGAGATCTATATATGAATAACGTTAAAGACATATATATATGAATTACGTTAGAGGCCTATATATGAATTACGTTAGAGATCTGTATATGAATTACGTTAGAGACCTATATATGAATTACGTTAGAGACCTATATATGAATTACGTTAGAGACCGGTATATGAATTACGTTAGAAACTTATTTACGAATTACGTTAGAGATATGTATATGAATTACGTTAGAGACCTATATATTAATAACGTTACAGACCTATATATGAATTACGTTACAGATCTATATATGAATTACGTAAGAGACCTATATATGAATTACGTTAGAGACCTATATATGAATTACGTTGGAGACCTAGGCTTATATATGAGTTACGTTGGAGACCTATACATGCATTACGTTATAGACCTATATATGAATTACGTTAGAGGCCTATATATGAATTACGTTTATATGAATTACGTTACACACATATATATGAATTACGTTAGAGACCTAGGCTTATATATGAATTACGTTAGAGACCTATATATGCATTACATTAAAGACCTATATATGAATTACGTTAGAGGCCTATATATGAATTACGTTTATATGAATTACGTTACAGACCTATATATGAATTACGTTAGAGACCTAGGCTTATATATGAATTACGTTAGAGACCTAAATATGCATTACATTAAAGTCCTATATACGAATTACGTTAGATGCCTAAATATGAATTAGGTTAGAGGCCTATATATGAATTACGTTAGACTGCAGTATCTGTTTATCATGTACCTTCGATTTTCCTTTAAGTCCGATTTTTGGGACAAATTTGACAAACATTTAAGTGATGATCGCTTTGGAAGATGAAAGTACTACACATGTACTACTAAATCCGAGATTTAAAATAGTACAGTATTAAAATGTGGAATAAGGTTTGTTATATATGTTACATTATACGCGTATTACTGCGCAGAGGGAAGTCCCAGTGACTGAGGCCGTCAATTTGTTCTGAGCTTTGAGCAACCGGCTCCCGATATATATTAACCATGGCGACTTTAGAATTCTGATTTGTTTTCTTATGTTTGACGGAATGGTGATCTGTAATGTTGTGAAAGAATGAACATCCATAAACACACCTACAATTTCTGGTGTGTTCAGACCACTCATTCATGAAACTTCTATGAGACACAGACGCCAATTGTTCATTATACGAGGCTTAGTAGATGAAAGATCGTGGAGGAGGAATGATTCTAATGAGAAGAAAAAAAACATTTAGAAAATAAAGTGCACTGCAACGCTCGGTCTGACTGTACTTAATGCCATGTTCATTGACTATTGTTAAGGGTTTACTGTTCCGACGACAGTTTAAAGAGCAGATGGCAGGTAGCATGGCCCCGTTAAGGTGTCCCCGTGGCAGATAACTCCCACCTTCTAATTACTAGCTTGTATTTATATAGTACCGGCATTAAACTCTTCTCAAATGCACCGTTCGTTACTTGAATATTAACCAGGCTCCGACAAGAGGGAAGTGTATAAGACTAACACGTTCACCGGGCTCATGTGGCGTGTGTAGAATTGCGTTACGTAATGAAACAAATACACTCGCTGATAGTTCCCCAACAATCAACAAGAAAACTATTTTGAACCAAGATAACTGGATCAACTATTTCCACTAGATCCTTTGTTTATAGATGCTTGACAGGTTTGAATTTTGTGTTAATATATTCGTGATCTTTTATTGCGTTGTTGTAAGCCATCAGCTTTAACAGCCATTCATTTGTCACAGCTTTAAGAAAGAGGCTTAACGTGACACGAGATCGGCATAGAAATCATAATCATAAATCTTGAAAATTATGCTTCAATGAAATTAGCTAATTCATGGCGTTAATTTGAAATCTTTCCCTATTTCAGTATTAACAGTATCTAGTTAAAATAAATACCATGTGCACATATTATACAACTGAAAAGCAAAGGGCAGTCGAAGTAGGTATACATATTTCAAATAGTTTTATCACTCGACAGACTGACCTCCGTATGTCTATCTCAATTGGACTATAAACGACTAGAGGAGGAAGACAGTGTCGTGTTATCATTGCAGAGAATTACCTAACCAGGCCCAGAAACTAAAACAAGCTTTGCAAACAATGTAATTATGTCAGGTGTAAACTGTCGTATTAACTTTAAAGTGGTTCTATCGAAGAGATCAAACGAATCCTGTCTACTGCAACAATGCTGGATAGAACACAGGGGGTTAAACACACATAGAGCGGACCATTTGTACAGATAATAAAATGGAATACTATTTACATACATCGTCTAGATTCAGTTTACCAGTAAACACAGACATTTGTGTACTGCAAACTGGTTAATAAAAACAATAACAACAAGAACTCGTGTATATTTGATTTGTAAATTAACGTTAAATAACTATTGGTGATTCTATATAGCTGTTACTAGCATGCCGTGTTTTATATTGGAAAATATTTTTTGCCCATCAAGTTTCGTTTAAATAGCTGAATATCCAGCACTGTATAAGGTTATTGATCAGTAGTTCAGGACTATCACACATTTGTATAAATTTAAATGTGTCATTTATCTTTATATTGTATTACTCTGTAGAGTTTTCCTAATTAAAGTGGTGTTATAGAAGCTTATATTGTTTTTATTCCAGATTTACCGTTGGTAGATTATTTTCCTTATTTTATTAGGCTTTATATATTGTTTCTTACCTGTAACTATTGATTTTAAGTTGTACTAAAACAGCATTTCTTCCAGATCAACAATTTACATTATGTCCCACTTTTTTTTTCTCTTGATTTTGTTCCGTAAACTGTTTTAACTGTATATTCTTCCACATTCCCTATTCATATTCTCACCCATTTGTTATGGCTTAGCATCAGAAGAAACATTGGTTGGACAATAAACGCCCTACATGTTTAAAAGCTAAAAAAAGAGGACTAACTTTTTGGAATTTTCTAAACTGGTTAAGGCACAATTTCATTGACCTAAATACCTTATTGAAACATGGACAACACAATAAAATCATCCATGAAATGATTGCCCATTATGAAATCTGTCTCTTAAATTGAAAGCACATGTGAGTTTTCCAAAGTCTTCAAATAAGCAAATAATACTTTTAAACTGAGCTCTGGCTACCTTTGAGTCGTTTGTTCGTTTGGTTTTAAATCCGGGAATCCCATCCCTTCTTGTGTGTTTCCTACGTCTCTGGTTGTAATGTTACAATCGCCTTCCAGATTTGCAAGGTGGCACGGTTAACCTGGGACAGATTTTAAATGTTTTCGGTTTGTTTGGTTGTTTTTGTTTTGTTTTGTTTTTTTTTTAGTTGTTTTTTTTTTTTTTTTTTTTTTTTGCTTAATATTGAAATAAACAATAAACACTCTTAGTGCAAATCTGCTCATGGGTAACATGAAAGAAGCAATAATTTTCTAAATCTTTTTAAGTGGAGCAGAAGGCATGTTTTCAGGGATGCCATAGCGTATTGCTGTAGTTTGTAATATCGCACAACTAAACACTATTCCAAACAACTTTCAATCAACATTTTAAGATTATGTTCTGACCGAGCTCATTGGACTAAGGATACAGCAAACTGTCTACTCATCTCTTACAAAGACCTAGTATATAGCATATAGGAGAAACACAAACGCAAAGGTCCACCTGGTTAATGGAAAAGCCCGATGGATCGGACAGTGTGTAACTAACTATCAATCACTTTATTGGATATATTCATTGGGTAATTTATACTTCTCTAAAATACCAGTTCGTAGGTTGATTTACTCTAAACCTATACCGTATTTCTTGTTACACATTTGTCAGATATTTTATATAGTTTGTAAATAGCGATTACCTTCCCAGGAGATGTGGACAACTCGATATTAAAATCTATTTAGAAACCCGTGTATCTAGAACACGAGGGGATTCATTGGTCTTAATTAATCACTTCTGTGCCAGTGTGAGAACATATTTGAAATATATATTTGTTCTGCCTTGTTTGATAAATTATCATTCTTTCCCCGACATATACTTTACTGTCATTATACTTGTAAAAGCTAGTGTCTGGTCGGAAAAAAACTGTTTATTTAACACGATTCGCCAAAATTGTTTAGGACATTAAACGGCTAAGGTTTTTTGTTATGCGGTTGAACAGTTTGCAATGCATCTTTAAATAGAAGTTTTTCTTAGCTGTTCTTGTACAAATTATTGTGTAAATAACATCAAATGACGAGTAGATAAAGCCTAGCGAAAAAGACCTGACCGAATGATATATTAGACGATAAATTTAAAAGACATGTACGCAAAATAATATTGATCGTAGCGTGCATCTTTGTGGCATCCCTCATTTCCAAAGCTCTTTAATTATTCCCTTTATGTATGTTGATGTAATGTGAAGTGCCTCTTGTCGAGTATTTCGCATTGACATAGACCTGACTTTACTCTGTGATCTTGAAAGCGGAAATAATTGTCCATGTGTTTACCCTTCCGATACGTTCAGGGTTCATTATGTGAACAACAACATTGTGGTAGATGGGTCCATACGATAAACTTCAGTGACCTGAGTCAACGAACAAAAAAGTTTGTCGAAGAGACTAAAAGATATTTTACGTATTCATCGGAATTTCTTGTCATTGGAAGACGTTTAAGAGAAGATGTATGTTAGTTAGGTATGAAAAGGGCCTCCTTTGCTTGAGTGTTAACTCTCAGCCAAGAGGTCTTGAGACAACAATGGTGGCAATATGTTCGCGTGATAAACTATCAGAACTTGAAAGAAATGCTTTTGTACAAGCAAGGGTATGATTCTATAATTAAAGGAACCACATCGACCTTAACATGGGACATGAGTTATCAGAACTATTGGGTTACCGGAGTCCTCTGTATGCCTTGCGCCACTAAAAGACATGCTTTACTAAATTGTCGTTCATTCCCAGGGGGTAATTGCCCGGACAAACGCTAGCAATTGTAATAAACGAACAAGTGTATCACATGGCCTCATATATGATGCTATGATTATGACTTGCCACTTCAAACAAGAAACCTCCGAAACGACTGGCGAAGGAAGACGATGTCCTGTTAACCATGCAAAGAATTACCTAACCAGGCAAAAAAAAACTATGACAAGCTTTGTAAACAATGTGATAATTATGGCCGGTGTAAACTGCGATGTTAACTGCGGTTCTATTGAAGATCGCTGCAACAAGGATGTATAGGACACAGGGAGAGAGAAAGGGTGAAGAGGTAAAAGTACAGAGAACAGATTCTTTGCAAATAAAGGGTGAAGTGGTAAAAGTACAGAGAACGGCTTCTGTGCAAATAAAGAGTGAAGGGGTAAAAGTACAGAGAACGGATTCTTTGCAAATAAAGGATGAAATGGTAAAAGTACAGAGAACAGATTCTTTGCAAATAAAGGGTGAAGTGGTAAAAGTACAGAGAACAGATTCTTTGCAAATAAACGGTGAAGTGGTAAAATTACAGAGAACGGATTCTTTGCAAATAAAGGGTGAAGTGGTAAAAGTACAGAGAACGGATTCTTTGAAAATAAAGGGTAAGGGGTAAAAGTACAGAGAACGGATTCTTTGCAAATAAAGGGTGAAATGGTAAAAGTACAGAGAACGGATTCCTTGCAAATAAAGGATGAAATGCCAGTTACAGATAACGGATTCTTTGCAAATAAAGGGTGAAGTGGTAAAAGTACAGAGAACGGATTCTTTGCAAATAAAGGGTGAAGTTGTAAAAGTACAGAGAACGGATTCTTTGCAAATAAAGGGTGAAGGGGTAAAAGTACAGAGAACGGATTCTTTGCAAATAAAGGGTGAAGGGGTAAAAGTACAGAGAACAGATTCTTTGCAAATAAATAAAACAAAATAATATTTGCAAACAAAATTAGTGCATATAAGATTTAAAACATAACGCTGAAATACAATAAATCTAAATGTTCCTTGCACGCCGTGCTTTAAGTTGGAAAGCAGTAGGTCTGTATATTGGGTAGATGTCCAATAAGTTTCGTGTAGAAAGCTTCTGCTTCTGCAGTGTACAATGTTTTTGATAAGTAGCTACTATCACAAATTTATATGTATTTAAAGTGTTAGATTCCTCTTTAAATTTTATTACATTACTTTATTAATAATATCCTGATTTTTTCTGATTATACATTTCCAAATATTTGATAATGAACTAAAAGAGCTAGGCCCGAATCGCCAGCTATAAATGCAGTCCACCTAGAACTCCACCACTGGGTTTATATATTGTTATTTACCTGTAAGTATTAGGCCTACTTGCAGATCAGCAGTTTACATTATCTTTCAGTTACAGTTTTATTCTGAACGGTCAAATGTCATTTATTTTACGGTTTTATTCTAAACGGTCAAATGTCTTTTTTATATTTCCGTTTACAAAAGTCAACATACGTTATCTTATGCGTTTGTTTCTTTCATCAATTGATATTTCCTCTCATCGGCTTATACAACTTTCATATCTCTTGATTTTACTATTTTAACTTTCCCTATAATCAGTCTTATCCCTTCGAGATGGAATCAACAGTTTAACAATAAGCACACTACAAATTTTATTCTACAAATAACACCAACTTTTCTGAATTCTCTAAAGTGCTGCCCCCTGGATCATTCAGCGTATAACTCAACTATTTATTTTATTGCATATCTTTGTTCGTTAATTTGTACTTCTCTATAATACCAGTTTATATGCTGATTGACTTGTAGTCCATACCGACTATCTTGTTTGCTACATACATAATTAATACATACTTTATATAACATGAAATGGTCGTTACTTGAGCTGTGAGCAAGCCGAAATTCAAATGTATTTAGAAACTAACCTTGGGGAGTTTTTGTTGAACATAAGATCACTCATTAGTTTTAAATAATCGATATTTCTGTACCAGAGTGCTGAAATTTTAGGAATATATTTGTTCTATAGTGATTGTTTAATTGGGATTCAAACCCGCATAAAGTCCTTTATAGGACGGCTTGTCAGTTCCATTGAGGAAATCACCTTCGACGCCACTGGCCACATATAATTACGTACAAGCCAGCTACAACAGCACCCACTTGTACAAAGCCTCCTTAAGCTAAGGTGACCTTAGTTTTTCTCTTAGGCTTAAAGTAAGGAGATGAGACTCTTTCAGAGGGCCCCCTTAGCATAATGTCCAATGGGGGGCTTAATTTTCCTCGTAAGAATCACCTTCAGTTGGCCTGCTACTTGTTGCACCTTCGGTCCGACAGTAACAGGGCCCAATTGTTGAAGAGTGTTTATGTTCTTTACGTTCTTTGAGTCTCATTGTGAAAACATAAATTTCGCCCAGTTTACCTATTGAACAACTAGGCATAGGGCTAAAAAAAACTCCCTCCCTACCACCGGCACAACGAAAAGGGGGGCAGTTTCACAAAACGATCTTAGCTTATGTTAAACTTTAAAACTATGACAACCAGCACTGAAGATATAGTGTTGATATTACAGTTACGTTGAACTTAGGTTCCCATCGCTTTAAGGCAAGGACAGTTAACCAGGTAGGTGTAAATAGCGCCAACAGACGCGTGTCCGAAAAACGGTGCAACATGGCAAGGCTAGTCTAACGAAGTGCACCAAGGCTACTTAATACCATATTGAGAAATTTAAAACTTTAAAATATTTTAAACAGATTTCAGAAGACGACATTCCCGACTAACCAGAAATACTGATTTAACTATAAGAAGAACATGGAAAGTATCAGGAAAATTGAACTGTCCAGGGTCCGGTCGTCCAAAGCTCCGTTAGCCTTAAGGTCATGTCACACCAATCCGACGGCATCCAACTCGACTCAACTCAACTAGCCGTCGGTAACAGTCTGCTCAGTGT
>JAVFBW010124659.1:0-14449 GCA_034783835.1 Mopalia ciliata
AGGAACCGCTGCTCCGATCACTTTCATGTTTTGCAGGTTTTGGTTTTGATCCATGTTATGTCTTAACTTGGTAATGTTTGTACTATAGCTATACTAGCTTAGGCACAAGATGGAAAATCAAATCATGAATCTGTCCCCTCTTAGACCCTTTGCTTCAAACTATCTTAACAGTGTGGGCGTCAAGATCCATTCATGGATCTCTTGTTTTTTAATTGCCTCTTGTTGTCCAGTCTTGTAATTGTTTGTTGCCAATGAATAATGGTTGGTTTAATAAACCTTAAATTTCCATAACACCCTTGCTTCGATTTACTGTTCATGGTTCGAGTCCGCCTTTCGACTACAGGTATATGAGCGAGTCACATGTTGTGGCTCTGGCAATCGTGGGTGGTTTTTACTAGGTTTCCTCCTGGTTTTCCACCGTAATAAGGCAGTGTATACAGTGTGAAGTGGACAATCCGTCGTCATATAAAATGAAATACCCTTGACTCAACGTTAAACACTAATCAAACAAACAAACAAACCTAATTTAATAAACAGTAGCTGCATTTTACTGCCACTAAACTGTTGACAGATTGAATAAAATATGTAATGTTGAGACAAAAATATTGTATTCAATATGGTAACCTTAAATTCAAACCATAAGCAGAAAAACAAAATTCAGCTGTTAATAATAGGTGACAAAAATAAGGAGTCCTAAATAAGGAAAAACTTTTTACATCCAGAGAATAATCTTACATCAAGTATTTAAATTAGCCCAGCAGAACCTATTTATTCTGTTTCTTTGATAATTTATTAAAATGGTAAAATGACTAAACCAGGATGTTGTTGTAACAGGAGACTCGTGTGGGGAAGAGGAAGGAGACAATAACTCAGGCAATATTTTTACACTCATGAAAAGTATGGTGGAAAATCCCATGGGGTAAGTATAGTTCATTTCAACCGAATTCACACATTTATGGCAGGGAATATCTTAAGCCAGCATTTATGTGTCCCATATTAACTATTTCTCTGCTGGTGTATGCCCATTGGCACCATAGACAAACTTCCATTATTCTAATGTACTGTGATTCCCACTGAATAATTTGACATAGCAGACTAAAGTCACAACTCCGAGAAACGTCTAACAACATTCCTGATGATGGTTTAATAAACCGAAATATAGAAACTTAACATGTGTTTCTCGGAGTTGTGATTTTGGTTTACTGTGGTAATGTACGTTGACCAGCGACTGTAATTAACATAGATGCACTTTTTCCAAGAATTCATGGTGTATTTTATCCTTTAAATTTCTCACTACAATTAGTAATTACAGTGTTTAAGCCCAGCAATATATATATGCATATTGTACAGCCCAGCAGCGATACAGTTAAGTTTTATCAATGTCAACAAACAAATTTTGAGGTTTTCAAACGGGATACTGATTATTCCCCTTTATTCTGAATCTCTTCAGAGAACCAAGCGGAGGTAATAATGGTGGTATTTACCTTTATCAATATCCTTTAACCAAATTTGAAGTCTTCATGCTGGGCACGAATTATCCCTCTTTATTTTGGAACTCATTAAACAATTAGCTGGATGTTATTATGTTAGTATGATGTTATTGACTATTTCTCAATATTGCATAAACAAATTTGAGGATTTATTATCTCCCTTTCTTTTGTTACTCTCCAGAGGACCAGGTGGAGGTAATAATGGTGGTATGGAGACAGCAGGGCTCAGTGAATATGCCAAACACACCTTGAAGGAGATTAGAAGTCAAGAGTGGGTCCGGGAAAAATTCCTGAAAGATCCAGAGGGCCTATTTAATCAGGATCTACTCCTCGACTCAATGCTATCCCCTAAACAGGTACTGTGGTTTAAAACATAACAGGCCATGAAAGGCTGCAATCTATGTCAAGCAGTATGGTAGACCGGTTCCCTGGTAATTGTGATCAGGCACCATGTAAGGCAGAGAATTTCAAATATCTTCAAATAAATTACTGTACAGTTGTGCACGGATCAGCCGTTACCCATTATTCTCTTTCTGTCGGAGAGGCTGTGGCTTAGTGGTTAGCATATCTGCTCGCTAATCCTACTTCAATGTACTGTCCACTGGTTCTAGTCAGTTTTTTATAAGGTTCCCTCTCAGTTTTCCATTGTACTAAAGCAGGGAACAGAGAGAATTGGTTAATATGTCGTCATATAAGTGAAATACCTTTGAGAAAGACATAAAACCCGATCAGACCAGGTTTGCAGCCGTGGCCTAGTGGTAGCGAGTGTGCTTCCTAAACTGAACCCGCTTCGATTTATCGTTCACCGGATCAAGTCCGCCTTTCGGCCCTCAGGTATATGAGCGAGTCACATGCTGTGGCTCTGGCAATCACGAGGTTGGTTTTTACGAGGTTTCATTCCTGTTTTCCATCGTAATAAGGCTGTGTACAGTGTGAAGTGGACAATCTGATGTCATATAAATGAAAAAGCCTTGAGTATGATGTTAAACATCAAACAAACAAACAAATACGGGGATTTCCAGTTCAAATGTTGTGGCAGCAGAGTGATGTCCCTCTGCGAAATATTATTATTGGTCTACGATAAGGGAGGGCAAATCCACAATTTTTAACATGGGCCGTATTGGGAATATTGTACATTAGCCGGTAAACATTAATGAAACCATATGGCTTTATACATAATTTTTTGCAAAAATTACAGTTTAAAAGTTACAATTTCCTAAAAACCAACAACCCGGAATGTTAAAGCATAAGCAATCTGCCCTCTCGTGCCATAAAGTGGCAACGTCATTTGTACTCCATATTTAATGTGCAACATAAAGACAATCTGTTTGTTATGTCAATCTGTATGGTTGTCCTGACATGTCTTTGTTTGTTGTCAGTGGAACCAAGGGTGGATTCCTTCGCCCATTGGACTGATGTGACCTCATTTCCTAAAGCCCTGTGAGTGAGCGGGTGGGCCATGGCCCTGCAGAATACTCCCTAGGCTTCCTCAGTCGATCGTAAGAGGCGAGAAAAGAGGTTGCTTTCTGTTGCCCTGGTGTTCTCAGAGCTTGAGGGTAACAGGAAGCAGATTTGTTTGTGATGTTCTGTATTTTTGTCCGTCGTCATAGGCCTATAAGTGAAATATCCTTGAGTACGACGTTAAACACCCATCAAACAAACAAACAAACCTATATGATAACTTAGGTTAAGAAACCGATAGGAGTACATTTCATTTAATTCTGCAAACAAAAATGACCATCACTCAAATTAAGGTATTAATTTCAAACTTTGCTTTTTCTGTTAATACCGTAGATATGGTTGTATTTTACAAGATTTCACAACAAATATGGCCGACACATCATGCATATCACACCAAAATGGTGATAAACACCATAACTTTGACTCTTTGGCTCTTTGAAGAAAAGAATAGTTCCTAAACAAAAGTTGGAAAAGGTGATTTGACTGGGATTATGACCATATATTTTCCCAAAAAGCTGCTAGTGGTGGACATGCTAGCTACTTAGCTTGTTTTTTTGTTTTTTTGTTTTTTTTAACTATACGGTAGATTATCTTAGGAAGCTCATAAAGAATGCTGTCATCCGTTGTTCAGGGCCCATAGTGTGCCGGCCTATACTGATTATGTTGTCATGTGACGCTCACGGGTTCGGGTCCGTCTGACGTTCTCTTATATATATGAATGATGGTGGTGGTTTTTAAAACAGGAACCATTTGCCATGGACAATACCCTTGAGTATGACGTTTAACCCTACCAAATAAACAATTCTAAAATTGCAATGTAAATAGTTTTAACCATAACTGATGGTATATGACCCAATCCGGTACTATATGGTAATCTAATTTAGGATTATTTCTACAATGTTTTCTTCCATATTTAAGTTATCCGTAGTATAGGTAAATTGTGACGTTAAACCGGATACATATTAAGGAATGTAGCCAGGATAAAGACCCATGACATTCGTGGTCGCAATACGCGGAAGTTTGAAATTTAATCAGTAAATGTTTTAAAAACTTATTATCATCAGGTCACGTACATGCATCAAGATTGTAGAATTACGCAATAGAATTCATATGTATATATAAATATATATATACCCAAAGGTTCCGGGTTCGATTCCCGGTGGAGGCAAGCAAATTGTTCTCTCTTCATTTATTTAAAATATACATATATATATATATCTGTAAACAGACATGACATTTCTGAAATTATGGTCGGCATCCATATTTGCTTCGCGGTAATATATGAAACAAATCCTATGCATGGATGGATTTATAAACAGAAGAATGCTCAATTTAATATAAAGATTAGCTGAATTTGTTTTTAATTCATCATGGCCATACAGCATACAGTCTTTATATTCTCATATTTTCCTGCCACTTTTTTGTTGTTGCACTGTATAGAAAAGTTGCATGAAAGTGCTCGATGCCCTTAAGTACACTGGCAAAAATACATAGAGGTAGACCTATATACTTTTGAAAAACACATAACCATTGTCCCATATGATTACAATATACAAATTCGGTTTTACTCTAGTATGTTACTGAATATCAACGATTGACGCCACAATTAATGTTATTGCACTCTTATTCACTCCAGACCATCGAGTGAAAGAGACCAAACAAACAAATTAAGTTTCAGCATTTTGTGAACACAACTCGAGTTATTGCTATATTTATTATTGATATTATTGAATTTGAAGTGTCTCTTAAAATCCCTGGCAATAAACAAAGGAAAGAAAAGAAAATAACAGGACGCGTTAAAAAGACTTTAAAAACATATCGCCTTGGTTGCTCTTAGCTCTGAGAGCACCAGAGCAACAAGAAGTCCACCTAACTGCTTGCATGCTGAATGTAGCCGAGATACACCTCTGCTCAATACGTTGCGATAGCATGCGTCTTCATTCAAACCTGAAATAATTTTCACGTATCACTAAACTGCTACGAGAGAGCATAATGTGCTTCCCGTTTTTGGGTGCGAAAGGGTTTAATAACATTGTTTAGTTATTGCAGTTTCGGGCAGAAATAGTCACATTTGAAAAACTGATGTATCTACGGCGATAATAGCCTTTACTAAAGATGATACTTTTGTATGATTAGAAAAGGGTTAATAGGATTGGTAAAAAAGTACTTATCCGTCAAATAACCATAATGCCAGATTAATATTGCTCCCATATCAATAATATACCTTAAAATACAGCTGAAATTAAAGTTTAGATTAAGCACGTAGAGGGATTATACATGATATAAGAAAATGGGACATGCTTTTGTAATTTTACCAAAATAGTATTGAGGAAGACTATATTGTGAATGTAATAAAGTCCACATTTTCTTAACTTTACTGTTAAACTTATTCATCCTGTAAAGAACTACATTGCCTTAGATAGTGTCCAGATAGACTTTCCCATGGGATAACTGTTAGTCCGGGATAATAAGTCAGGGGCGTTCAACAGTCTCACTTCCGGTTGGTTCTCTCTCTGCCAGCCTAAGCACTTATAAAGAAACCTTATCTTAGTCAAGAGGCTCTTGAAGGGATATCTTATACTTCAGCTTAACAAAAAATATAGAAATAAATCATCAACGAATGCTTACAAAAAATATCACACCGAATCTTAAAAAGAGCCCCATAATAAAATCTATCAATAAAGGTAACGCGCGAGGTTCTTTGAATGACCGATGGCAACGATTTGAAGAAGTTCCAACCCCTTTTAATTCGGATTATTTCAATTTGCTGGAATATTTCTGCTTTGTTTTGTGGTTCCGGCATAGTTTGTCTTTGTCATGCCCAGTAAGTGGTTGGTGAATAATATTAGCGAGTTGAAGTCGGGTCAGTGTCCGGGCTATCGACCTGTGTCCGCTACTCTCTATAGGCAGTCTATGGTCAGTGTTTGGGAGTTACCTAACCGAATGTAACCATCGATAAGGAATTCTTTAATTGACCAAGGCTCCTATGGACTAATTGCTGTTCGGCTTGGAGATGTTTACTCAACCAGTTCTCTTCTGCTTCCTCGTCCAGGTATTGTTAAACAATTAGTTGAATTTTTGTGTAACATGCCTATGCCATCAACAACTATGTTGATTTATATATTGTCTTCAAGACCATTTTAACGTATTGTTGCGATATGTTAGGTAAATTCCTATAGAACTCTGATTTGACTCGCATAAGATGCTATATTGTGGCCCACATCGGCCCATATTCTACCATACAGCTGCTTTCAGAAGTTCTTTTCCGAGGCTATGTGAATTTAGGAGATCGAGGCGTCGTGGTCATCTTGACGACTTCGCCGACATCAGGCGTCCCCAAAAATTTGATTTGATTTGAATTAATTTTTTTTAGTTATTCAGATGCATGTCCTACGATACGTCCTACGAGTGTCGTGGCGCTTTAGACGTGCATATAACATGTGGTTTTTATTGGAAAAGAAAACAAATTAAATATGGCAAAAAGTTTTTGAACGAAACAAAATAATAACTTGGCAGAACTTTTCCGTCAAATGTCTTGTTTTTAAAACATAAATAAATCCTTATTAGAATATGAGCGGGTAGTCCGTTTGAATATGTCGACATCCTTGTGCACGTGACACTGAGGAGTTTTTTTTTTAAGTGTTAGCCAAAGATGCCGGGTGTGATCCCTCTTCCCTACCCTCCGTCGTATGCGGATTTTTCTGTCTCTTCATTTATAAATGTCTGCGTTTATTGAATTGATATTTTGTTTGCAAGCCTTTTTTCGTTACTGTTCTGACTATATGTCGTTCTGTTTTTTGTATTCTTTTTATATCACTCCAGCAGAATCAGAGACGAGCAAGATAGCCTTTTGTTGGTGTGTTTGCGGACAGACTTACAGGAGCATTTCCTATTTATCACTGTCTCTCGAAAAAAATACCTTGTTTAAGAACGGCCTATTGAAACATGCTGTGCTCAAACCTGAACTATATGTCCATTATATGGGATAAACTTCTTGAAGATTTGGAATGCAAGATGTTTCGAGTTAAATCAGGTCACCTCTAAAATATAATCTCTTGAACTTTACCCCCACTTATGATTAATGTGATAAATGATACGGCGTGTCGATGCCTCACTGCAGTTATAGTTATTTTTGTACAATAATGAAAGGACGGCATAGATTTGTTGATACTTATTCAATACAAGTTGGACAATTTTGTTTTCTCTTAAATATGATGTCGGTTAAGTTTCCGGAGCAAAACTAGAAATTTGTCATGCATCCCTGTGTTAATTATTTTATCTATAGTCGCTGTTATCGGTCTTGGTTAACTGTCTCAGGTTGAAGTAAATGCCAGCGTGCAAATTTTCACAATCTTTGTTTTGAAACACGAATAAAAGTTAACAGATTGGCATATACACTTTAAATCAAATTTACTGGGATTTTGATCGAATTTATCAACTTTTGGTCGAATTATTTCACTTTAATATTTTTCTGCATTGTTGTTAATTTATTTTCTATCTATACATTGGAAATACCAAGTTAACTAATTACTTATTTTAGGGACTATGATTTATACCAACAATATTTTAAATCCAAATCAAAGTGAAATGCTTATTTTACTATGATAGTTCTAACTACTCAATAATATTTCCTTTCAAAACGGTGTTTTTATTTATTAGATTTTAAAAACAAATCCTTTGCTAGTTGAATTTATCTTTGAGTATTTATATGTTTAATTTTGTATTTCATGGGAAAGTCATATACTTGAAAACACATCGACTTGTACTATATCCAGTTAATGTATCCAGTTAACGTCGATTATTCCTGCATAAAGCATATAACATATCAAGCAGGATATAAAACTGCCCTAATCTGCCTGTAACTCATTATTAAAAAAAAAATTGTATGAATTGTACTTATGTTTCATATATCATTTCTGAAAAGCTTACGTCACATGGCTCTTTTAAACCTGCTAAAACACAGTAGGCTTTAGATAATAGGTGGTTGGATATACTCTTAATTTGTAAACGTGTTGTCCTATAGATAAAGACAGCAAAACTTGGCACTCAAGTAGGCTAGAAGTTACACTATCAATCATTATTTACTGATAAATGGTTTTAAAAAAAAACGTTTGTTCATCGCATTGTTTTGCCCCCAGAACAATGCCTGATGTACATACATTGTCGTCATTTTGTCTAGCCGTCTGGACTAGCTGAAGAACGAAACCATTCTAAAGTCCCAAATTTGGAATTATTCTGCATTGTTATGGAGTCGGTGAAGCCTATTGAGAATTGACGTTACTCTATTTAAACATGATACCACAAAACACAGGATCACATAGAATTACCAAATTTGGGAAACAATCTATATCTGTTAGCAAACCCAATCGAAATACCGCATCTTTAGTTGCAAACGAAATGAACGCATGTTATTTGGAGCATAACTTCCCGTTTATTTCCTTTTTTAAAAAATAGCCGCAAGGTTATCGATTAACCAAGATATCACAAGAACGCGGCTACGGAAGTTAATTTAGGTTAAAGGCCGATCATTGGAGCATTAGAAATGTTATTCAAGAAATGCCTCATCTAATTGAAGTTTACGCACTTGCACTCTTTCTCATTGTTTTTAATACGATGTATTAGTTTGAAAGCGCATTCATGTTAACCCGCTAACATTAGGCGCGAAAAGCAGTATTGCAATATACTGACAATTATCATGAGCACCGTTTCCACCAATATTACTCTTCCAAACTTAAGCTGAAATATTGAAAATATAACATAAAATAGCACAATTGTATGCAATGCAATATTTATTTCTAAGTCAATTTTATTTCTCAGCTACATACAATGTGGGTTATTGTGTCTTTCCGGTATGCCCACACTGGTATCTCGACGGTAGCCTTATCGAAATGTGGGTGCTTTGCGAACAACCAACGTTTTCTATCTCACAAGGCAGAATCATAAGCACAACATTTTATTATCTCTTAACAAAACTTCTATTTACATGCCTTTCCCATGATTATACTTTTGTTTTTCCATTTCTTCCCGATATTCATAGTTTTGTTATTACCTTTATTTCCCCTGGTTATAGTTTAGTTTCTCTGTTTATTTCCCGTCTTTATTGTTTTGTTTTTTCAATTTCGTTCGTGTGCCTGTTAGTAGTTTTGTTTATCTATATCTTTCTCGTGTTTACACTTACGTTTTTTCATTCCTTTTCCCTGTTTATAGTTTTGTTTTTAAATTTATTTCCCATATTTATATGTTTTCCCTGTGTTTATAGTTGTTTTCCCGTTTCTTTTCCACGTTTATATTTCTTATCTTCATTTCTCATACATGTCTATAGTTACAGAGGAAGTCTTTTTTTCTACAAGAACAAAATTTATATTTTGCTAGGTTTGAACCATCAAATTCTTAACATTATTTGTGAACAAAAGAAAACAGTTAATGGTGTTTTGGTAGATATATTCTGAAATGTCTGTCCTATTAGCACGGATACAAAAACTGGGAATATCGGGTGCTTACTTTAGTGTTTGATTGCTGTTCTGATTTTATTTTAATAAGTTAATTAACAGCGTATTAATTCCCACATCACAAGGTTATTCCATGGATAGAAGGCACTGGGAAGATTGTCACGAAATTCGTGCGCTTTGAAAACCTGGAGGGAAAGAAATTGGATGGTTATTGTTGTGATAAATACTGGTGGGGTGCTGGGGATTGTCAGACAGGGGATATGTGTGATCCAGCCTTTGTCATCTGTCTGGGAAACATCACGGAGTAAGTCAGCAGCTTAGTTATACTGATAATGTATATTATTAGGTGGCTATCACCAGAGTGTCTGTTTGAACTGCAACCTTTCATTTAACCAGGTACTCATTGCAAATGTACTAGAGTCAATTCACTCAGCCTATTTGTATTACTTTCTAACAATATTAACTGTCACGAATTGCTATTTTGAAACTGTATTGCCATCTTCATGATTGACGAACTGTGTATGGATGGACTCATTCATCAGCAGGAATTATGAGACAAGAAACAGTCAAAATATAAATGAAAAACAAAGATTGCTTAAATGTGCCAGTGCTGATAAAGATCTGCATCGAACTGTTTACACATTAAAGTTTTTGCAATTCTTATCTCAAGTGCATCTAGAGTGAACTTTCTAGGAGATCTGAAACCTGTATCAGTCTATTCTGATGTTTTATGATATTCTGATGTTTTATTATATGTTTCGTTGTTACAAAGTAAGAGAGCGGATATTGAACTCTTTGTTTTGTGCTGATCGCAGGTCTAGCAGCATCGAATCGTGCGAGTACGGCCGGAGAACCACTGGTGTTCTCTCAGATGATACAAACTCTATAACATTTGATGAGACGATGGGAGAGGAGAAAAACCCGCTGATATTTAACTTCAACGAATGGCCGGTGCGTGTTCAAAACTATTTTATACATATCTGATTTCAGAGTACATGTAACTATAGTAGCCATGGCAGCGGCTTAGGACCAATAGAGGCCCGGAACACGTACATGTAGAATATGTCGGTGCCATGTATATATGTAATTCAAAATATAACAATGATAAACCATAAAATCTCATTTTGTTGTTTACGATGAAAAAAAAAACATATAGAAAAAATAATGTTATTTTTGTATCTTTGTGGTGCCCCTTTGCCTTGATGCCCTAAACGCGGGCTTTTTTCTTTCATTGATTAATCCAGCCCAGGTAACAGCGTATCTTAATTCCACAGGTATTATCCAGCCAATGTGGCAGCTATTTTAATTCCACAGGTATTATCCAGCCAATGTGGCAGCGTATCTTAATTCCACCAGGTATTTACTTGCTGTTGTCCAAAACAATTATCTTTCTAGGGTGTGGTGAAACTTAAGATCTTGGCCACTGACGCGGACGCATCTGATCGCTACGATATCATGGATACGTTCACATACATGCACAACCAGAACGAGGTTGTCAAAGAGATAGATGCCATACCCAAAACTTTACAATTGTCTGGATCCAGGAGCAAGTAAGTCATTGTATAATGTAAATAGAGAACCATGGTCACAGCGGTCTATCATCAAACCAACATGTTTGATATCGCAAAACGGCCTTGAAATAAGCCTAACGAATCTAAGTTAAATAGCTACGCAGGTGATGAATGTCTTAAATAATGGCCATAGATATACACAAAAATAGATTAAGGATGAATCTTCTGTGTGGTTTGTGATGAGTTGATGCAATACTTCTTCATTCATTATTAGATCACATAAATCATATAGCCAATTTAAAAATAAAAAAATTGTTTCATTTGTTATTTAATTTCTTATGTTTTCTTCAGGTTGGATCTTGAGATGAAAGTGTTTTGCGATGCGAATTTCTATGGAAAGAATTGTGACACGTTCTGTGCGCCCCCTAATGACGGCAAAGCTCATTTTATGTGTGACCCATTAACTGGCGAGAGGATATGTCTCGCAGGTAAACACCTCTATTTCCTATACAGATACCCATATACGTGTCTTCCTTCGCTGGTATTGATAAATCTCTCCGTGCCAGACGATAATTTACACCAATTTTGAATGTTATTAATTGAGCCCTTAACAGGTCTGTTAAACTATCCGACTTAATGTCAGGCTTCTTAGTTTTATATTCACTTGTTTGATGTAGACGATAACCATTTACGCAGTGTGTCCTTTGCTAATTTGCGTCTTTTAGCATGCCATGACAAAAGTCCAACGAAGGATGACTCTCATTAATTACAATAAGTGATAGCAACCTCATCTATGTGTAAAGTGTAACCGGTAAACGCTAACGCTAAGTGAAGCGTCAAACATCCAGCAACCAAATAGATAAATCTTTGAGTTTTGATCTAAATAGTTATGGAGCAGTGATTGTCTGCTTTATCCACTGAATGATGCGGAAAATATAAGCTTACACATTTCCACATTGGCTGTTATTTCTTCAGGTTATGAGGGATCTGACTGTCGCACCAATAAGGACGATTGTGAAGGAAACACATGTTATAAAGGATCTACCTGTAAAGACGGACTGGATTCATACACCTGTGTGTGCCCTATAGGAACAACAGGTCAGTTGCTTAAAAATTATATATTTGTTGCTGTTGGGATATTATTAGTTATTAACGTTTTTCGAAAGGTGTACGGAGTTTTACGAGAGTCCTTCAAGCTTGTACGCCCTAAACCGCAGTAAAACGTCTATAGTTAATTTTTTTTTTTTTTTTATCTATCCAGCTTTCTAATTTTATTGACCAGAACAATTCACAAATATGTTTGCCTCGTGACGATCACTGTTTTCGTTCCGAGTTACTTCCCCTACTTATTTCAGTCACATCGAAAAGGTCATTGATGCTGTCTCCGGTATTTTGGCTTCATTACAATTCAGTGATTGCAAAGCAGATTTATGTGACAACTATGTTTGTGACAACTAAATCGATTTATACAATGAGTTTTATTAATTATTTAAAGTTTGTTTTTATGTTACCCGTGTAATATTGTAACAAGATAAGCCTCACGGGGTGTACAGGTTTTTCATACCCTGCAAAAGTGACCAATCAGAACACAACAAAAAACTCAAAGTCCAACATGAGATGGTGGCATGTAGAGATTTTTTGTGACGATTTCAGATTCTAGACGCTGACGCTGAGGATACGTGGAGATATAATTCGTCACGACAATATATTGTGTCAATTCGTACAGTGACCGTGAGCAGTTTGTATATTGCGAGATAACATTTTAACACGAAAATCAGACGTTAAAGGAATCCTACTGGATTCTGTTAATGTCCACGACAGTTTTTGGTGAGTGGGTCTGAAGATGCTGAATTCTAATGCGGAATCCATCCTTGTTTGAGGACACTTACTCAATATGCGGTTAAATTTGTTCTCATGGTCGCCTAGACGAATAAAAAACAGAAACGAAAAGTTTACAAACCAAACTACGACACTTCGAATGGAGACTGTAATGTTACTGTGTAATATTCTGTGTATACATGTAACCTTAACAACATGCTATTTGGTCTTGGTTTAAGGTGTTCGCTGTGAAGAGGATATAGACGAGTGTTTAAGCGATCCCTGCCAGCATGGAGGGACTTGTAAAGACGAACAAGGGTTTTATTACTGCGAGTGTCCTGTTGGGACCCTTGGCGATAATTGCGAGATAGATATAATAGAATGCGAGAGTAGTCCCTGCCAAAATAATGTAAGTACATCAAAGGCCACTTTCACAAAACCTCCTTACTTCTGTGTTTTAAAGTAACATAATGTCTCTGTATGCCACTGTGTTGTAGTTCAGCGTGATCAAACCCTGTTGTTGATGGCACTATTTTTAATATAAATATGTACTCACTCAACCTGTTATTATACCGTTTCTGCCATGTCGAGATATACTGCCAGATTTTTGTTAAACTGATTTACCCTATTGAATTATTAGTAAACATGAGCACAACATTAAAATCATACCGGTAATAGCTAGATGTGTACAAGAAGTGACAGGTAATTGTGACTCATGTGGGATACAAAACAGTAGATGCCGCGGCCTTTCCGCTCAACGATTTGGTGTTTCCGGATTCCCTTATTATAAAGCATTTTTGGCTTACTTGTCATTTGTCCTATTTTTCCATAGGGTAGTTGTGTGGATCAGGTGAATGCCTTCCAGTGTATATGTCAGGTTGGGTATGATGGGGACACTTGTGAGAGAGACATAGATGAGTGTGCTGAAGAACATTGTGTCCAGGCTACTGGGTGTACAGACCATGTCGGGGACTATACTTGCACATGTATGGAGGGATTTACAGGTAACAAAATAGACAATCTAAACCCGGCTTTTATACAATTAGAACTAAGCCTTCTGTTTATTTCTTAAATAGAAACAGGTTAATATTTGTATGCATCATCATCTTTCTGTCTTACATTTTAAAGGTCATGATATTGTTTCGTAGATCATTTTACGTGTTGAAGGGAGACATCTTCGTCATACTCAGTTGAATGAGAGGGGTAAGCTAATTGATTTATTCGTTGTATGTTTCAGGTAAGAATTGCGATGTTGACATAAACGAATGTGAAAGTCAGCCGTGCCAGAATAATGGTTTGTGTGTGGACATAGTCAACAGTTATTCCTGTATATGCCGAGACGGAACCTCTGGTAATTTCTGTGAAATAAACTTTGATGAATGTGAGAGTGGACCATGTCAAAATGGTGGCCGATGTGTGGATCATATCAACGCGTATACCTGTGAATGTGATAGTCCATATACGGGAGATATGTGTGAAACGAAAATGACACCGTGTCAGAGCCTACCATGCAGAAATGGCGCTACGTGTACAGATGACGGGGATACGTTTAAATGCAAATGTCATCAAGGATTTTCTGGCTCTGTTTGTGATGTAAATATTAACGAATGCGACAGCAATCCTTGTCAAAATGGGGGATTTTGTATGGATAAGACAGGGAAGTACGAATGTAGATGCTCACCTTATTTCACCGGCTATAATTGCGAAACTTTGTTGCCCT
>JAVFBW010124670.1:0-14448 GCA_034783835.1 Mopalia ciliata
AATTCCGATACACCCAGCTTATACCTGTGCTTGTTAGCATCTGATCAAACTACTAATGAAGTGTTTACCTTTGAGATATGCACCTGTCCTGATGCTCAATAAATCAAGCAGGCCTCTTTATTAGGTACTTGATTAGGGCTGACAGATTGTGCTGTTGAAATGGATCCTTCAAGAAATCTCCCTAAACCACAATTTTATTTCTAATTAATTTTAAATTATAGATTAGATTGTTGATATCTACAGGGAACATAAGAGTGCTCAAGTTGTCCGTTTCATATTTCTTTGTTATAAACAATTTTTTAAACCTTTTATATCAACAATTTTGTTTCAAAATGTTAAATTAATTTAAAGTTTTGAACTAAATTTAAACTTTGATTATAGAAAGAATAAACACAGTGAAAATGAGATATTGATTAATTAAAATACCTAACAAAAGTATTTTAATAACTAGTTTCTAATAATTCAATAAAGTGATGAGAAATTAAAGACAGCAGACAACTATGTTAATAAAGATAAAAGTAGTTTATAACAGTAATGTATTGTTAAAGCTCCGGCTACTTTTGATACTATTGAATTGTTCTTGTATCTTTCAAATTGTTTGATTAATTTTTCTTGTTTATTTTAAGATATGATGAAGGTGTCCTTACTCACTTAGAACAGGAAATGACAGATTCACAAAAACAACTACAAACATTGTCTACATTATTGAGTGATGCAAAAGATAAACATAAAGAACCTCCTGCTCCACCAACAGTATGGTAAGTTATTAATTAAATAAATACCGTTTGCTGGGCACCATGGGAAACTGTTGGCTCGTTCTGTAGCATGGCTTTCTCAATGCTTTATGAAGTGAGACCTTAACCAAGCTTTTTTTTTTGGACATGTTTAAAATACTTATACTTTTTTCTTTGCCCAATTGAGCATGAAGAAAACTTTTGGGAAATATGGGACTTTAATGTTAATTTTTAATAGAAATCTTAAAGTGTATAAAAGAACTTGGCCAAATACACAATGGCATGCCTCTCAATTTAAAAAGAAATCTGGCATATAGCTTCAAACTTTGCCATTTATATACCTGTAATTTTGCAATGTCACATATTTGTTGTCCCTCTGCCGTGGCTTAGTGTGTGTGTTTACTAATCCTACTCCAATTCACAGAATCGAATTCCGTCTGTGTGTGGGTGATTTTTATGAGGTGTCCTCTTGGTTTTCCACTGTAATGAGGCAAGGTTCAGTGTGAGGTGGATAAAGCATCATCATATAAATTAAATACTCTTGAGTACGACAATAAGCCCCAATTAAACAAACCATCAGGTATATGAGGGTGTCACACAATGTGGCTCCAGCAATGGCCGGGGTTGTTTATACTGGGTTTCCTCTCGACTTTTCCAACATGATTAGGCAAGGAACAGTGTAAAGTGGAGAATCCCTTGTCATATTGTGAAAAACCTGGAGTAGGATGTCAAATCCAAACGAATGAACAAACACATATTTGTCATCTACTCTAGGACTGGATTAACTTCAGGGAGGATATTATTATGACTATCATGAAGATTTTAAAATCTTTGTCATACATGCCATTAAATACAATGTTAAATTCTGGGAAACTTTACAGGACAGTTTTTACCAGACATGTCCTGAAAATATATTTAAATTTCAACCCCTGACAACCATAGATTGTAAAGTTTTCTTGCTGTTGAAAAATAACTTAGGACCTATTGTTTATGCTTGGAACATATTGCCGAGGGGGAAGAGTTTATGACGTTTTGGTAAACTGTGTTTTTGTATTGATCTAATTGATCTTTCTACTTGCAGTGCCAAGGACACAGAGATGATGAGGGTTTCAGAAGGAATGTGCCTTAAATTATTGAAGACAGACGCCCCCACAAAAGAACAGATAATTGCTATATTATTGGTTCTGTTGATGTTGTGTATGATATTTGTGATTCTGCCTTATAGTTCTGTGAATTTAACTGTTCAACACTACAATGATGCTTTAGTTTGATAATTACACTGTAACGAATAACTTATGTAATGTTGGGAAATGGTGCCCTGAGAGACCCCTTCAATATAAAATATATTAGTCAGTCAAATGCAAGAGGAGGCAAGCAAAATTGTCTTTCTCTACAATTAAGATATAAGAGTGCTCTGTGAATACAAGTCAGGAGTACTGTAATAAAAAATAAAAACACAGTATGGATGCTTCATGATATCTAATAATAGGCTTAAGTAAAAACTGGACAATAATGTTGTATTGGTCTGAGAAGACTATGCTATAGTGGTTTATATTTGGAAACTGTAATTACAGTGTTGTCTAATTTGTTGTCAATTTAAACTTGGTTACCACACTTTGATTAGTAAACCCAGAAGTTATCAGAGTTCATCTTTAGCTTAGTGGAAAAGTTTTGCCATAACAGTACAGGTTGGGCAGAAGCCTTCTCTTTAGATGTTAGTAGGTTATCTATAAAAACTCAAGATAAAGATATATATCAGGACTTGTTTCAGTACATAAGATGATTCATAAGTTTTGATAAATTGCAACCCTGTGCCAGTGTGGTTAACTTTGAGAAATATATAATATTTATTACCTTATCGTGTAGTACAATTTATATTGTCAATACAAAGTATTAGGTTATTAACTTGATGTCAATATTTATTATTTTATAATCATTTACGTAGTTCTATTTATTAGTTGAAAAGATAAATCAACATTTTGAAATTTAACAATAGTGATAATAATTTAAATATGGCTGTGAGCCTGTGATCATAATATGTATGTTATTTATAGCACTTATAAACACTATTTACTTTTTTTCATAACTAATTAAATTGATATAAATTACAATTTTACAAATGACAAATGGAGTGATGTAACACTTTGAAAATAATTTGATGTAGCTGTAATCATAAGCAATTGTCCTATAATTTTATGACCTTTCAGATATTTAAAAATATATATATATATATTGTTAACGACATTGTAATTTTCTGCATTGAAAAAATGGGCACAAATGAAATCCAGGTCAATCTTAAAGCTTATCAAGGCTATGTATGTAAAAATCTTCCCATATACAACGTTTTGCTCTCAAGTCTATGGTAACCTTGGAACTACATGTATTTATTGTTTTGCGATCTATTAAATTAATTGTTGATCAATAAGTTATTTATGTTAATAAATCTTAAATTAGCTATTTATATAACGTTGTTTCAAGTATTTTTTCTATAGTTTAAGCATAAAAATGCCACTGTTTAATTTTGTCATTTAGTGCCTCCCTAAGTCTTGTTGTGTGTAATAAGTTAAAGGTAACTGTGTGTCTACAGGTAAACACCTGAGCAAATCAACATCCCTTTCTTGTAGTACTACATTTTGTTAGTTTTTACAACTGAGTAACTATAAAGTGAATGAATGGAATTGAAATCAGTCAGTGATGACTGTGATAAGGGGTGTGTTTCTGAACAGTTCACCAATACTCTGTCCTTGTTTACGGAAGTTTCACCTTCAATCCACATAAAACCCTAATGTATGCAGTTTTCCGGACATTGCCGTAGGGCCTTGTATTGTTAATGTGTTTAGAAATGCAAAGAGAGACAGGATTCAGAACAAAAAAACAAGTCACAGTAGGAAATGTTTTGGCAGCATTATTCCTAAAGAATAGCCTAGGGCTGGAAAGCATAGTATAGTCTGAGGGGTGCCCAATGATGTCAGGGGATATTCAGTGTTCTGTGTTATTGTGTTTGTGAGTTGAGGCAGCTACCATTCCCCGATTAAAACCCATTCTTAACAATAACCTTAGTCATGTAACAGACTGGGTTAGCGTGCTTTTTATCCCAGCTCAGCCCCACCCACGTGCAAATGATCAACAGATGACTCATTGAATATCAATTATTCAAAGTGAGCACCAAACTACAAATCGTTGAAAATAAGGTTGAATGGGAGTAAACATCCCTTCTGCCACTAAATGTTTTCCTAATTCCTCACAATTAATAAATGTTGTTGCTGTAAATGAAATTCACAGATTACAACCCACTCTTCAGTCCTGAAGCCGAGTGGGTTAGCATTATTTACGCCCCACCCATGTGGAAACAATCAGCAGATGAGTGGTCATTCTGAAAAAAAAGATGTAGTCACTGTCCCAGTGTTAAATGTACCATTGTCATTGATTAGGTTTTATACAAATTGCAAACATATTATGGGTTGGACAAGATTTTAAGTACCGATATCCTCCTAGTTCAATACATCTGAGATCAATTACCAACATTACCAAAACATGTTCTAAATGAACTGATATAGACTTTCAAATTTAGTGTTCTTTAGTGAATCTTGAAAGTGGAGTTTCTGCAATGTGATAAAATGGTCGCCCACTACTGTTATCTATGGTACATTATTATGTAAACCGATGTGATGAATTGCCTGATATAGCATTTGACTTCGATCACATAGGAGCAAAATGAAATAAACAAATAATATGTGTGTGGTATAGTAGTTAAAATTCCAATTCATTTGATCTGATCACATCCATCAATTCTGGTTAACCGTACATTCAAAATGAGGAGTCACTTGATGGCTTACACAAATTAGCATAAAAATTCATTGTTTAACACAATATAATAATTATGTGTATCCATTCAGCATACCATATTTTTTATTATATTTTTTTGCTGTTGTACTCAAAAACCCTTGGACCCAGTCTTAAGCAATGATCATGCTGGAACATGAAAGCTCCTTGCAACATCATCAGTATGTGTTATTAAATTTCAACTCCCATCTGTTACTGACTATTGCCATGTATAAAACTCAATATATATTTTTTATGTTTGTACGATATAATTTTTGTAAGACCAGATTGAATTATTAATACAATGTTTATTAATTTAATTGGTTTATATGTAATAAAAATTCTGAATTTTTAAATGTTAACTTTTGTTTTGAATTGATCATTTAATACAATCTCAGTGAGGCTACAAGGGGGACGTTTCTTCTCATACTTAAGCAAGGAAGAGTGAAGTGGACAATTGGCATATAAGTGAAATACTCTTGAGTATGACCTTAAACCCCAGTCAAACAATCAGTTTAGAACTAACCCAAAGATATTGCTAAGAACAAAAAAAAAATTACCTTGGAGAGCATTCTCCAAATTCTGCCTTGGGTCTAGTAAGAAACACTTTGTGTTGTTCTCCAATCAGGTGGATATTATCTTTTGTGTAGTTCAAAAACCTACGGAGATTACAATATGATCGATATGCTCATAAATCTTTTTGTATCTGAAACTCGGACTGTACATTTTGGTACTGGACATTCCTTATAGAAAACTTGGATTTGTCACAAGTGTCCAGAAATGTTGCTCAATTGGCAATTGTAACAAAGTCATTTCAGTAGTGAGTACCACTATTACATAATGGGATACCAGATATACAGACAAGGTGCAATAAGTAAATCCAATCGAGTAATTTTAGGGTTTTCCTGTCGACTAGAATATGTTTTGAGGTGAAAATTTTCTGAGTGTTATATGTTAATCCGTCGGTCAGATTTTAAGGAGATTTGACAAGTGAAATTTAATTTACCATCATAATTTACTTTCAATTTTATGGAACAGCAAAAATGAAGAAAAAAACCCAGCCTTCTTTGTAACCAGTGGCAACACTGCACAATTATCTATCTTTGAGATACAGCACAAAAACAAATGTGTTAACTGTTACAAAGAGGTCAACCCTGTCTCAGTTTATATAAGAGGTTTACAAACTTCAATCTCCCTGATAAATTATGTTTGATTGGTGTTTAACATCCTACTCAAGGGGATTTCACTTATAATATTCTGACAGATTGTCCACTTCACACTGTACTCAGCCTTATTACAGTGGAAAACCGAGAGGAAACCTCGTAAAAACCACCCCTGTGATTGCCAGTGCCACAACTTGTGATTCGCTCATATACCCGATGATCGAAAGGCGGACTTGAACCTGTGAATGGTAAATCGAAGCATGTTCAGTTCAGGAAGCGCACTCGCTACCACTGAGCCAGGGGCCTGATATATTATGAGACAAATGATATTTTTAATAGCCAAAAATGATCAGGTAATTTTTGCAAACATCTAGTCTCACTTGATTTCACCATTAGAGGATAGAGAGAACGTAACCGAATAATATTGGACCAATAGTTTACTATCTTCAATATATATTTGTCCCACAATATTATTACAACAAACAAATTATCAAGATAATGAAAAACCAAAGACAATGAATAAATTTTATTATTTATTAATAATCAAAAATTTTGATAAAGGCCTTCATTGTACAGCCATGGTTTATGTTGTACTATTTGCCCAAACCAAATTTATCTTAACAAAATGTGAACAAGATTTGGTTACTTGTTATCTTTTCCGCACTAAAAACTGCCTTGTACAGCATTGTACTAAGGTGCACATTAATTAATTTACATAAAGGATTTTATACAGTAATAAACATGATCTTTACAATAAAATTACAAGATGTGGTCAAAAAATAATAACAAGATGCACCTTTACAATAAACTTTGCACTCATGACCAGCACCCGAGTTGCTGGAGTTTGCTAATTGAAGTCGATTAAAAGCAAACAAATCTTAAAACCTGATAAATCTTTAAAAAACAAAACTCGCTATCTTTTTTGCAGTAAAAAAAAGAAAAACAAGGAAAACCAGAAACAAAACAACTTCAGTTAGCAAACACCAGGGTATATTAACAGCACGAAATGATGATAAGCATATGGAATGAAGATCTCATGAGTAGCCCCCATTTTATTCCCAGAATCCCCTATCACTGGATCGCTACAATAAGCAACCGCATCACAGCATTCAGTTACCATAGTAACATGGTAAACAGCACCATAGAAATCAGACCAGCTGATGAAATGTGGATTTCCACAAAGTCCTTCACAATGTGAAACTTGCACTCCTTTTTGTTCTGAAGCCAATAAGTCGACTTGTCGGTCGTGGGACTGTAAAAAGGGTGCTCTGTGAGCCATGCGTCTGAAGGAACTGGGTTGCTTCAAGTAATTTCCTGTAAACAAAGATAAATAAATCATGAGTGGACGGTTCACAAAAATAACAAAGACATAACAATTTTTAAAATCATATTTCAGACATCCTGCTTCAAACACTCTGTAGAATCGTTACAAAATACCAATTAGGGTTATTATTAACGCATAACAATTACTCATACTTTTCCCTTTGATATATTTACATATGAGTAAATCTGATACCAGTAAGGGTGTACAAATCTCCAAAACCATATGCCAGGTGGGCTGACAGGACTTAAATTTGCAACTCTTAAAAAAAATTTATCTTACCTTGAAAGCATCTCATTCTTGAACCTTTCAGCATTTAGTTCTCTCTGCAACTGAGTTCGGGTTAATTTTGATGTGGGACAGAGGCCAGAATCTTGAACCAGGGCAGATGCAGATGGCCTGAAGTTGGGATCTGGGTGGACAAGTCGCTGTAGTAAGGAATTCATTCGAGTGGAATATTGGTTGAGGTATGGAAGATGACCATCACGAATTGCATGCCAAAAGTCACCGTTCTTAGGTAGCTCTTCTAAGGAAGCCTGAAGAATTAAAAAAGGGATAGAAATTAAGTATAAGTTGGAAATTCATTCAATATGTTTACAAGCATCAAGTTCTTATGTTATGTTATCTTATAGCTAATGTGATTTAGAAAAAAGATTGATGATTTGTTTTTCCTCCAAAAATCAACGGCCACAACAGTGTCATTTTTGTTAACATTTATCCTTAACTCTATGTAAAATACTTACAGCTTCATATATTGTTAAGCCCAGGGAGAATATGTCAGCCTTGGTAAGGTGGTCCAAGTCATCACGAAGAAGTTCTTTCGGCAGATATCGACAGTCACCCTCTTCCTCTACTGTGGGGTTTGAGACGGAAGTCACATGACCGAGATCACCAATTTTATAAAGCACTGAATCTTCGTCATCCTCTTCATCATCACATGACTCCATGCCACTCTCAGGAGAACTTTCATACTGGGGATTCTTGTGGATGAATATATTACCTGCAACAACAAAATAACACAAGTTGAAGATTTGATAATTTAATAAATTTTGTTTTATCAGATTTAGTGAGATCAAAACATAAACAGCTGTATATTTTTTATTTAACTTTTTGACCGGGTTATAATTTTGTTTTAATTGGTAACCTAAAATATATACATTCCAAATGCGTTACAAATAATGACAGTGTACCCTTAGATTTATAAGTTATGAAATAACGTACCTGGTTTGATATCAAGATGCACTAAATGTTGGGAATGGATGTATTTGAGTCCCTTAGCAGCCTGGAACATTATTGTTTTTAAATCTTCCTCGCTAAATGTTTTCTGTGATGATTTTCGCTCTTCTATAATATCTGCTAAACTACCACCTTGAAAAGTAAACAAAAAACACATTGGTAAAAATCAATACAAATTACTTGACATTTTATACCATAAGTCATCATAGTAACATCCTTGCAAACAAGTCACTATGTTTCAGCATTACATGTAATTTCCATTATTTGTGTAGATCCCAAATACTTGATAATTAAATATATATAATACCAACACATTAATTTTTTTTTTTAAATTAATAACCTAAGTAAGGTTTAGAAACTATTTCAAGGACCAAGAATAATTTTTTTGTACTCACCATTACAATATTCATTTTGGATAAACATGTAATCGTCTTCCGCCCATGCTGAATAGTATCTAACAACATGTGGATGTTTTCCTAATACAGCATGTGCATATACTTCATTCATAGCATTTCTCCTGAAAATAGAAGTGAGAAAATGTTTAATAATGGATGTCAAAATGTATAAAGTTACTGTTCAGATGCTTTTTAGTAGTTAGGTATAGTTTCAGCCAAGTGGACCTATTAAATTTAGGGTCAATCATATTGTTACTTGCAAACGAAATAATACTCCATTATTAATATTAATTGATATATTTATTACAAATTGATAAATGTATATGTTTCCAATAGAAATCTTTATATGGCTCATTAGAATAGAACACTTGATGTTATTGCTGAAACTTACTCATAAACACTGCCAGCTACAGGGGCTTTGGATTTCTTTATAGCGTATGGACAACCATCTAGTCTATGGACACATTTGTAGACACTACCGAATTCCCCATCACCAAGTTTGCTCAATTCGTGGAATTCTTCATTGTATCTGGATGTGTTAATTTCATGAAGAGCAAGTTTTTTAAGTGTTGGCGATTCATCTTCAATCTCATCTTCTGTTGAATCATCCAAAACATTCCTGGAAAGAAATTAAACATTTATTTATTAGGAAAACAACAATCTGGTAGGGTATAAACTAGCTTACAAATAGTTAAATACTGTAGCTGTATACATACATGCACACCAGTTGTAGTAAGAGTATGAAATGTCACCCCCTTCATTGGGTGTGTCTACTAAACCTAGCTGCTATTGTAAAAACGCATTTGCAGCTTTAAAGCAGCTTTTGTTCAAGTGCCAGCTCTAAAATCTACCTCATGCAATCTATTGAACATCAAGGAGATTAGAATGGGTACCCCCTGGGGGTAGTGACTGGCTGACACCCCATGACAGCATACCACTCAGCCTCTCCCCCCCACACCCAACCCCACAAAGGGACACCCAAGTGAGAGTGTTAATCCCATTTCTGTAACATCCCCTTGAAAGCCCAGCATGCCAGTAAGGTTGACATCTAATTAAAATTTCAATGCTACAGATGTGAAATCAAAATACTAAATGAACAAATTTAAAGAACATTTGACAAGCAGCACCTATTTAGTTATAAGAATTAATGATAGTTAACTGATATACATAAACATCAATTTAATATAGTGTTAAAATTAAAATGTGCTTGTATATGTTAAAAAAAAAAATCCCACAACACATATGTCGAATTGTTGTAGTGTAAGAAGACTTGAAACTGGTTCAAAATACATCAATCTATTGATTTGAGTCGAAATGAAGGGAAACCATATTCTAGGTCAAGTGCGTTTTTCAAAACTTCCCATGTTTGTATTGATGTCTGGATATGACGTCAATCCGTTTGGTGGTAAAGATGACTCATTATCAAATGTCATCCTCCTAAGTTTAAAAAACCCCAATAAACAACTGAAATTGAATAAATAAATCGCAAATCTTACCTTTCAAAAGCCGATCTAGGTCGCTTTAGTGACGATAAACTGCCCGGGTGGTTGTTGTCTGGGGTAAACGGATTGATGTTTGCTTGAGGTCTGTTTTCTGGTTGAGGTTTCGGTGTTCGAATTTTTCTGGATGGTCTCTTCCTACGTTGGCATTTCTCTAACAATGTCTTTGGTGTCTGTGGCACATCAAACAGCCTAAGTGATCGTAGTTTTCTATGTGGAGGGTAGATGGGACAAGGGGACTGAAATTTGTGAGAGGCGGGGCTAGGTTCGCACATGGAGGGTAAATCTCCATCAACTTGGTCCTCACTTTCTTCCAACGAAAAAGCTATAGGAGATAAATGTCTACTTGGCCTTCTAGGGGTAGCTCTAGGACTAGAGTCCGGGGAAGTTGTAGGTAAATCAATATCCAGGTAGTCCGAAGCCGACGAAGGCTCTTCCAGGGGTACACGGGGACACGTAAAAGGTGACGCCATGTTGTACGGTAATTCATCATGGTCATCACCACTGGACTCGCCATCAGAATGTAAAAAATCCAAACGAGTCGCTAAAACTTCTTCCTTACTCTCGGTTCTCTTGTGACGTCTTCGATCGGTAATCCGAGTGAGTGACATGGTTAATGAAATATAACAGAAGCAGATGGGTGAAGTGTGTTCAAACTCGATACTGACATGAATTCACTCTGACACAGTTTTATATCAAACACCGCACAGTTTGATATTTGGCGGGGCCGTTATGCACGTGACGAAATTGCGCCAATCAGTGAGCGGGAACTTGCTTTGAGTGATTGGCTTCGCTTGTAGTCACGTGATTGGCTTCACTGGGGGTCTAGTTGCCTGAACAAGTTTCGACTCCTTTCAGTTAGACTTTGCCAGCTGATTGAAAAGAAACTAACCTTAAGGTGTAAAAACTCCCAATGGGGTCATAATTCACCACTGTCACCTTCAGCAGAAAATAAATTAGATAAGTGACTAATGCTGTGCAGATTAATTGCTTAATGGTGAAGGATTCTCAAAACCTAAAAGGTTACAAATTGACACTTTGTTATTTTTGTACACGTAATTTCGAGAGGAATAAAACTCAGTGTATATTTCATTGAATTTGAATCTAAATAATCAATGAAAGCTCTGTTCGATGATATGTTGGGGTGCATCTTGACGAATTTTACTAGCATAAAGCTATATGCCTTTTGTTTTAATCATAATGCGACATTGAATTGTTGATACCTCACAGAGGGATAAATTTCTTTAAACAACTCTTTTCACCCGTTTTATTTATTAAAAACTCATTTTTTGGAAATGTGTTTATTGTTTTGCTGTTTGACATTTATTCAACTCGTTTACAATTTATACAAGAAACAATTAACTTGGAATTTAACAAGTGTTATGGCAATTTTTGTATACTACCAGATTATCTAGCTTATATTACTATATCGACCTTTTTTGTATTTTTATATATAACCGTATGTATACAAGTTTTGCCTCTGTATAAATACATAATATTAAAAAAAATATATAATGATAAAAAATATAATTTTTAGAAAAAAAGGAAAGAATATACCGTTATATATTTCGCCTTGTATTGATTTTCGTTCAAACTTAAAAGTGACAGCGATGACACCTGAATTGTAAATAATACCATTTACTAATTACTGACTGTAAAACAAACAAATCTCCTGAGTGACACTGATCAGTACTAAAGCAAAGTATATTTGTATTCCATGGTTGAGTAAAACTTACAAAAACAACATAATTGCAATTAAGGAAAAGTCCAACTTATATGCATACGTTTTCCAATATTCATGTTTTCTTTTCCACATATAATTAAGCCTACAGCCTACGTTCGTAGCAGTGGTAGGCCTACTTACAAAGACTTGTTATTGTTTCCCAAACATTTACTCATGCCGTTACAATTGACAGATGTTTTGGAAATGACGTAAAGTTATTCGTAACATACATAGGGATGTATACGCGTCTCTATTTTCTTAGAATAACAATTATTAATATGACACTTATTATTATAACAGATAGGATTCCCGTTATTGACGTAAGTGTTCTTTTAACGGGGAAATTATATTATTTTCTGAACACGTCTTTGATGGTTTGGACCCTCCCACTTGCTATGTTCAATATGTCTTAATAAAATTGACATCAAGCATGGTAGGTTATTGGGTAACTTTAGTGACCTCGTGGTGAGGTGAAACAGATTCTCTAACCAAATACCTCAGCCAGCTAAAGGTAGGGGCTTGTGGAGGCGGTGCAACGAAACCGTTCTTTTCATATATCTTTCAAAAAGACACCTATATGGTCCTAACGGGGAAGTACTCCCACTTGAGTTCTTTCCTATAATGCTCTATAGCAGTTTTTCTTAATCCATTACAGCTGGGAGAAATCAATATTTTGTCCACACGAATCTCAAGCCACAAGATCTAACCCCTGCTGTATATGTTGTTATCATCTACATATTGGCTTACATATCATATGCTTGGTTTTGTTTCAACGTTATTTGGATTTTAGCGAACTGAACACCTGTTAAATTATCAAACGTTTTCTGATTTAAATGAAAAGAACAAAAAACACTCCGTTAAGATAGTATTCTAGCATTATTATGAATTACAGTATCAGTTACGACTTCACACCACTTTGATAAGCTTTTAAATTTCCTCTTTTATTAAAGTTGACCACACTTTGCTTCCTGTTCGGGTTTTCTCATAATCTTTCTGGTAAGAATATTCCTGGTCACCATATTGGCCCACTCAACTGACTTCCCTGTCATTTGTATTATCTTTTCAACTGGTAGTCTAATATATGGAAATTATTTATTAATTTATATCAGCACAACAATTTAGAAATATCCATTCAGCATGTAAGTTACTTTTCAGATTCATAACTTGTATAATATTTAAGCCATCTATAGTTCTATATGTTTTCATTGCCCTTTGTTTTTATCAATATATTAACAAAACTGTTACTAATACAAATTTTGCAATCGTACTCGGTAGTATAATAGAGCTCACTGAGATAGTTTCTGTTCTGTAACGAGCCTGATCAGCAACGAATCAACAATGCCACAAGCTTAGAACAATATTACCCATTAAAGAGTAATCGGATTCACAGAAGGTGCAGATTAATGGGTTTAAGTTCTTTGTAGATTGCTATATATGATATTTAAACTTATACATCACTAATCTCACGCTTTGTCAATCCCCGATTGTTAAATAATATGTCTAGTAGCCTATAAGATCAAATGGTAATATACATAAGAACAGAATGCAAATAATTGGATAACAATAAGTATTTACAAAAAGTAATCAAATGCTATTAAAGCCATGAGGATTTAGGTTGTCTATTTCCTTATTCGACAATTCTAATATAATATAACTGTTGTCAAAGCAGATTTAATGTCTTCGTTCAATCCGTCTGGTGGCCGTTGAGCTGGTGGCTTAGATCACCAGTCTGCCTCAACCCAAGCCAATGAAGTAATCATGATATGAGCACTACCCTTGTATGGCTTGATCGTTTGAACTCTATTGGCCGTCTTATGTTCTCCCTGTTTTAATTTTTCCTTCTAGTACAGAACTGATTCATATAATACTCTTCATGTGTGGAAGTGTATATATATTCCCTTTCCTTCGCTCTTTTAAATTGATGCATTCTCACGTTCAATTTTCCTGGCATCTTGTTCGTGTGGCATTCAGTGTAAGACCATCAGAGCTTTTCTGTAAATCGCCAAATTTGCTCAAAGACAAGGTCTCTTTTGCGCAAAGAAGCAAATGTATGGTTATCATATATTTAAAAACAATTAATGAGTACAATTCAACTCATTACATGCATTTTCTTTTATCTATAAACGATTGCAATTAAAGTATTTATTTCACGAATTCACGTTGTCTATCAAAGGGAGACAACTATTCCATACATCCTGTACATCCTAGGCTATAATTTGTATATGCCTTACTTCACGTTAATCTCGGGCACTATTTCTTTATCTTGAGAATAATTGATTTTAAACTTTTCAATCGGCAACCAGCTTTTCAACCAAGAGAAATGGACAGCAATTGTCGTTTCCTGGCAAAGTTGTCGTTTACAATAAAACAAAAGAAAGAATAAAAGGGAAACCTATGCGGTAAACATGTATAACGTACTACTGTATAGATTTGATGTAATTATATTACGATATTTCTACTTTGTATACTTTGTAATGTTGCATGCATGGGCTTACTACATACAGTAAATTATAAACCAGAAGCCCTCAAGTGAGTATATCTGCGTTTATATTAAT